>JAQIWG010002754.1:0-19537 GCA_034695025.1 Chamaedrilus cognettii | reverse complement strand
ACCGCAGCTTGAGTAACGCGCGATTAATTAATATCCGTACCCACCATTGCGAGTTAACCTCGAGTTGGTCAATCGGCGAGTTGAGAGTGACGGTTATCAATCTCCTACGCCTAGCGTGACGTCACTCAATCCGCTGATTGAGCCAACTCGAGCTTAACTCGCAATGGTGAATACCAATATAGGAGTCCAATTAAATTGTCGTTTCGAAAAAGGATGGTTGTGAAATATTATCCCCCGGAACCGCATGAGATTAAATCTTATGTTGCCATTCAAGCCCCGCGTTACCGTGTAGGTGCAAGTAAGGTCTACTACACAGAACCTACATGACTATACAGTAATAATTCAAACGTACGATATACGCCAGTGCATCCGGCGCAACTGCTTCAGCATGCAGGCCTGTTCAGTAACTGCCGAGCACCTCAGGCGAAGACTACAAAACTATAGACCGATTATAAAACTCATAATTTTTACGCGCCGGTGCGAGTGATTTTGTTTAAATCTCGTAAGACGGATGTGCATAGTGCAGGCATCGGCTACGGCAATAGGCCGTAGCTGAGAATAATATTAATTTTGACGGAATAAGGCGCACGAAACTTAAAGGCACTTGATACCACAACGATGCCAACACGGCAATGGATTATTCTGCATCCGAAGAGCATCGGATCGATATTGGACTACTTGCGCTCATTGCGCCCGTGGTAAAGACCAGTAACCTAGTAGGTTGACAATCGCGGCAACATGACATTCTGTCCGAAAATAGACGTGTAGTCCAGCGCTGCCACGTGCTGCTGGTGTTTTGAACACCAGATCTGCCATTGTAGGTCATTTTGGGCAGAGAATTTTGCAGACCCCCTCTGGTGGGGGGTTAACCCGCCCCCCAGTTCTAATTGAACACCCACCAACGATTTACCTCCTTGGGGGGTGTTACACCCCTTCCTAAAGGGCGTAATCAAAGCTAACAGTGTCAAAAGGGGGACCTTGATTTAAAAACCATCCACCTGCCTGCGAAAAACACGAAATTTTGGATTGTCTGGTTGCTAACTTTAAGCTATCGGGTTTTCTGGTGTTAAACCTGGTCTTTTTAGGTGATTGCACACAATATTTTGTGACCAGACGTCCCCAGTTTACAATAAAATGGACCGTGACTGTTATGAATTTCTTTAACTATTTTTTGATGTTCTCCTAACTTTTACAGCACTACTGTAGTATGTTAAAGAAAAATGTCTCGAAGCCTTTCGGTAATGTAGGACGACAAAACCTCGATTATGAAATCAATGCTTCATAAGCTTTCATTATTGCCTCGAAAATAAGTGGAGGGTGGAGACCCCAGCCATCTAAAGAACCGCATCTGCCCATGAACAAAAAAGCCGTGAGCTATTATTGACCATGCTGGGTTAACCAAATAAACCCAGATATTTTTTGGCTGGTTACTAGGCCTATTGCACAATGTAAGCCTAATCGTTTGCCTGTAGCTTATTATGTTACATTATATTTATTTGTCATCGCTCTTTATTAGCGGCACAAATATTGGCCAAGATTCTCTACAACAGATTGCCCTTGTGCGCCCTTCCTACTGTGGGCTTGCTGCGTTCTTGCCATTGTCTGTCGAAGTCACGACATCGACCAGCGTGACGGTCAATGGCAATGTGTGTCAGTCGGTCAAAGCAGTGTCATCGGCTACATCTCTTAAGCAGACTCGTGAAATTAGCAAGGCTAAAATCAGCACGAGGCTGGAATTAGCAAGGCTGCTAAGACAACTGAAGCATGTTTCCAGTCCACCTCCTCAATGCTTCAGCAGTGCTCTAGCAGTCACAGGTGCTATGGGCAGCAGGGTTCAGTTTAGTAAGCGTAGCGGGCACAAAATATGGCTTTTTCTGAAATTGACAGCGTAGTATAGCGAGTGACGCGTTAAAATAGGCTTTCGTTCAACTAGGCCTAAGCCGTTTTTGAAAGCCTGCATTGTTGTTCTTCTGGTTCTTTATAGACGCGCTCGTAATCTGAATGGCATTCGTAGAACATGGTGAAATCTTAGAAGAAGCACTGCGCCTTTTTTGTGGGTGCCGGCGTAAGACGATTCATAATTATGTGATCAGGATTAAACCGAAATCTAGTGCCTGGCGCAACAGAAGTATGAAGTTTGTTCCCGTCGTAGCCCTATAGACCTCGCCATTGGCCTAATGCAATGCTTGGCTTAGAAGCCAAATTCAATAATCACTCACTTTCTCGTACTCGCATATAGTAAAAACTTTATTTTGTTGTAAAAGAACACTTTGCAATACAAACTGTCAATCAAACAGTATATCGTCAATTAAACTTATTCGCCATTCACCAATTAAAAATACAATTAAAATGCATCTCAATATTACATTATCAATTATTATTACGCTCCTAACATTCAAGATGTCAAATCGGTTAATTCAGCCTATGCAAAAAGGTGGATTAAATCCTGAATCGCCATTAAATCCGTGTTGGAGAAACCAACTCTTAAGGTGATGCATTGAGGTACGTGTGTTTTTCATTTCATATTGGCACAGAAGAATGCATGCTTATATTAAATATCTCAAGTAAATCTAATTTTATAGACCAAAATACGTGCTAACGATGAACATTGTTCTTTAAATATGACACATTAAAACAAACAATGATTAGAGTGAAGCAGCACCGCCAGTAGTAGAAATCACAATGTTACAAGCTTTCTAGAAACAGAGAGGCACTTAGATCTCAATGTATCAAATGGTATATGCATCAATAGGCAATTTCTGAAAGCATAAGAGCCAAGTTTTTTTTTAAATTCAGCAATATATTGCGCAATGGCCAATTGTAACTTCTTTTTACACTTTCCTGACATGGAAACAATACAAAGTTATCAGACTTTAACAAAGCTAAGCCGAGCGAATTACAAATAAATTTAAAACGACATTTAATACACGGCATCTAAAAAACAACTACACCCAATGGTCCTATATTAAAAATACAAACAATAAAATGGTAAAACTACGGGAGTTACGCGATGCATTCATTGTGAGTAATAGCGGACAAGTAATGAACGCATAAAATTTCTGACATCTAGACTTTTGACTTTCATAATTTCTGGATATCGTTTTTCACTATTTTTCACTTTGCTAAAAACTGTGACTGATGTTGTGACTGATGTTGTGACTGATGTTGTGACTGATGTTGTGACTGATGTTCTGTGATGATGTGTTGACTGAACTCAGCTCTGAAATTAGTTTTAATCACATTGGCTGCAGAGCCTATTAATAGCATATGACGTGAAATTCAAATCCATTCAAGCGACTAATAAATTGTTAATAGAATCATTTAAAAACCGAAAAGAATGCATTCAAAAAAAACTGATAACATACTAGTAAACACCAACGCATCTTGAAAACTAAAACAGAACAACAAGTTTAAAACCATGCAAGATCGCTAAAATGTTAATTAGTCTGAAGCAGCCCGCAGTAAACTTTGTACAAACAAACACGCAGGCCAATAGCACCCAGGACCAGACGCTCAATTCGAAAGCTCTTTGGTTCTACATAATCAGAAAGAAGGCAAGCTTTCGAGAAACAGAGAGGCACTTAGACCTCAATGTATCAAGTTCAATCAGATTGTGTAGATTACACCTCAGATGGTTTTTTACTTCCACATGGTTTGGTGGTTTGAAATTAGATCTGATGTCACTCAAATAACACTCAATTGAACAACTGGACCCCATCTCACAAAGACGAATCAGATAGATGACATACTTTGATGTGACTAAACAGCTGCACCCTAGTCCTTCAAAGACGCATGAGATAGACGACATACTTTGACGCCCCCTCCCCCTCCCTGTCCTCGCACGCCACCGCCACCCCCCCCTTCCCGTTCACCCCCACATCGAGCACCTTCTGCAGACAGCGGTGGTGCTGGTAACCGTACAGAAACTCCCCGCCGCTCGCCAACACCGTCACCTTGAACCTGCGGTGATTATCCACCACCACGACGTTACCCGCCGCGCTGACGTGGACGTGGACGGGGAAGTCGGTGACGCCCTCGCCGCCCAGAGCTCCCAGGGGGTCGCCCGAGTAGGAGAAGACGCAGATGCGGTGCCTTGTGTTGTCTGCGATGTAGAGGCGATCATGCGTGTCGGCTGCGATGCAGCGCGGGAAGTCAACCGTGTCGCAGGAGAACCGACTGGTGACGGCGCCCCTCAGACTCTCATCGAACACCGTCACCACCTGCGTGGTGAATGAGCAACAGTATCAGCAGGGCCGTAGATTAGGGGATTGGGAGGTTTGTGGGTTAAAGCCTCCCCCAAAACCAGGGAGGCGGGAGGCCTGGGGGTTTGAAGTCTCCCCAGAAATAAAAAAAGTGAGTTGCTTTGTTTTTGACATAGTATGTTTTTGCTTAAAAGTTAAAAATTATCTCCGATATTTTTGGAATCCCCTGAATCCTATATTATTGTCAAATATGAACTGAGGACTGCCAAGAAGGACAAGCATGGTCACTATGGCCTGCTACAAAATTCTCCATCAGCATTTTGTGTCATTTATTTCACGATTTGGATGTGTTAAATACAAAAATAACAAAAATTAGGATAATAAAGGTAGACGATGCACCCCACGCTCTACACGGCAACATGACAGAGCCCCACGCGACCTTCTCGTCCTTGCTCTGCAGCACGATGACGCGCCCCTGCAGATCGCACGTCACGCCGCGCAGGCCCCTCATGCGCGCCCGGCTGAGAGTGCGCACAAACACCCCGTCACGCCCGAACAGCTTCACGCAGAATCCCGGGCTGCGCTCGATGACGACGATCAGGGAGGAGGGAGGACGCAGGGCGGCCAGCCCTACGGGGTAGCGAAGGGGGGCGCCGTCGCCGCCGTGGCCCCCCTGCCCCTCCCCCACCAGGGTAGACCAGGACCAGGCGTCGGCGCGCAGACAGCACTGGAGACAAAAGTAGTGCAGTGAGAAGATTAATAGAATATTCAAGCAATTAATCGCATCTATCTTAGGGGATAATTTTTACTATTATTATGCGATTGTTACTTGCTACATATGCAAAGCACGGGATAAGCGTTCCAATGACTCAGGACTACATGGATCCTGTGGACAACACCGATCCTGTGCACCAAGAACGTGTTCTAACAAATCTTAAATAACTAGGTTAAATTAATCTTTCTTGATTCTAACTGATTTATTTAAAAGACTGCAACTGATTTAGGAAAACACATCAGATAAATAAGAGAAATTGATTGAAAATAAACGCTAAATTGAATTGGGTCATAAAACTGAATTTCAGCCAATAAATACCTGAATACGATTGTTATTCGTGTCAGCAACAAGAATCCCTTCGTCGTCCCACACAATGCCGTTTGGCTCATTGAACTGACCCGACCTTGACCCAGATTGCCCGACCTCGGCTATGAACTCCAATGGCTGTCTGAGCTGGGCAATGTTTGCAGCCAATGGGAAACCAGATGGATTATTATTGGCCGGTATTATGACGTCATTGTACAACTGCTGCTCAGTGTTGTTCGTTGGAGTCCACATTTCTGTTGATTGCTGGCAAGCATTTGATCCTGTTACACACTCCATGCTAGCACTATTGTTTTCAAATCTACGCTCACTTTCAGCCATGATAGCGCCTGACAACCAAGCTGATTGGTCAACCATGGCTCCGCCTACTTGTTGCTGAAGCTCCAGACCTGCTGGGTAATACGAATTCTCAACGTCTTGCACAGCATTCACAGGCGAAGTCAAGCTTGACCCGGAGGAACTCGCGTCACGGCCATGAAGCGCGTTGAATAGTAGATCCGGACGATTGCCTTGGAATGGAATAGCAGCAGATAAGGGACCAAAATCCGGGCTTGCAAGATTCAAGCTGATTCCATGCTGTGGAATTGAATCAGAGGACATGATCTGAAATGCTGGTGAATGATTCATTCGGTTTTTATCAGACGATGTGATTGTATAGTTGTCGCTTGGTGGAAAGGCCATTTCCGATTCAGGTCGGGTGATGAAATTCCCGCAGAAGTTCTGAAGACCAGCATTCGTAGGCCGTGTATCGTCTTGCATGCTGTATGTGCCGTTGAACATTGGCCTGGCATCACCGATTACGCCGTAGAACGAGGTTGAATTGACAAATCTGAGAGCACTGCTCGACAACTGACGCTCTATTTCATCGAGTCTCTGAATCAGGGTTCTCTTGTGATTCACGGCTTGAGCGACAAGTCTGCAAAATAAAAGCGATGGGAAGATAAAAGTAGCTTCAAAAAATGTAAATGAATATTTTTTTTTTTAAGTTACATTACCTGCACTGTAAATGAATAATTCTCTGTGAAAGCTCTGCTGAAAGACGCAAATGGTCAATTTGTGAAAAAATCTTTGAAATGTTTAGCCACTTACACACTGATAAAATAACAGTAAACTACATACTACAATTCAACAATTATAAAGTAAATGCAACACTGCTGCTTACTTCATGGACGTCTCTTGAACTGGATTCTGTCTGCTGCTGGTGAGCACCATGCGTGCGACCCAGCGCTCCCTGACGAGTGGGTGGAACAGCCCCGCCAGCCTCACCAGCTCCCCTCTCAGCCAGGCCCTCGCCCCTCCCCCCGCCGCGCCCCTCGCGCCCCCATCCACCCAGCACACCGCGGCCACGACGCTGCCTTCCAGGTCCCTCAGTTGTCCATCCACCCTCTCAACGATGCTGTCCAACGCCTTGATGCTGTCCCTGTGTTGGTAGTGCCAGTTGTATGCTCCCTCCTGCTCGCACTGCTCACACACGAGCACGGCGCACAGGACGCACACGCGGTCAGCCTGAATGTTGTGCAAAGTACAGACTGCCACGGAGATGATGCCTCTGCCCGACGGTAGCGCAATGCGGAAGCGCTGCACGGGCTGCTGATCACACGCGTGGTTGACGCTGCACTGATGACACATGCGCGTGGCCGTCTCGCAGTAGGGACAGCGCCACGACGCTTGCTCGTCCAAGTGTATCTCACACCTGGACAGCACATCCTCTGCTAGAAGGTGCGGCAGCAGGTCTGATATAGGTGTGACGGTGCCACATGACGTCACTGGACACGGTATGGCGGTTGCGCGTTCACCGTACGGCGGCTCGGCACTCGTGGGCCGGGCACAGGCGAGGCAGACCGTGTGAAAGCACCCAAGCAGTGTCGGCTCGTGGGCCTCGCGTCTCCCGCAGAGTCGGCAACCGAGATCGATGAAGCGAAGGACTTCTTCTTGGGTGGTTGTTCTAAGGAAAAGTTGTTCCCAGATACGCGCTTGGTTGTTGGCATGCTGTAAGGTTTGACGATGGTGATGTGGGAATTCAGCTTGCTCAAGGAGTGGTGGCGTGTGCAGATGTTCGTCCTTTATCTGCTCCAACTGGCAGAGTGGATTACAGACAAGGACTTGCCGAAACTGTGGCGGGCCTTGAGGATACACTACTGACGTGGATTCCAAGCTTTCATCGTAGACTGGTTGCCTTTGTAAGCTCGAACTGCCAGCATCAAACTGCGACTGCAGAATCTGTGTGTACAATGGCCGCGGTTGCTGGTTGTTTTGATCGCCGTAGATCTGTCGGGGCCTTGCAAGGTGAACTTGCTGAGATGAAAGCCAGTCTGTGGAGTGACTTGAGACCGGCTGAGCTGGAAATGGGGGCATCACAGCTGTAATTCCGTTAGGCACGTAACCGACACTAACCCCCCATGGCGTTGTGCCTCGAGTGCTCGTTTCACTGTCCAATTGCAACGGATTGACGAGGTAGACAAAGTTCTGAGCAAAATATGACAACTGCAGTTGAACCTTCAGTTGAGAAGAACATAAACTTATCATGTTATAAACTCAGCGCGTTTTAATCGGTGTCTTAATATTTAGCAGAAACATCGTGCAACTGCATGCCAACTATTATAATAAAAGTAAAAGCAGAGATGCTAAGGAAGTAGGTTTGCATCCTTTAAGCCAATGTCTACAGAACAAATAACTATCAAACAAAGTTAGACTAAAATATTGAACAAAATTCGAAATAATGTTGAATAAGTGGGGATGTATGAAACCGGTGTTAAAATTCAGAAAGCAGTTCACTAGGACAGTCTTGAAAATCACCAACTGTCGGACTAGACATTAATAAAACGACAATATTTGGCACACTAGGTCTATATCGCATTCAAAAGAGACGCTGCATACGTGCAGTTATTGATGACGTGTACATAGAATCTCTGCAGATGGGAGTGACTAGGGAATTGGCTTGCAGCCCGCAGTTTTCAGTAGGATTCATAACAGGCGACTAAAGAAGTGGGCCGTACTTAGGACTTTAATAGTCTTCTACACAGATCCTTTAACCTCGAATACCACCACCATTTGGCCTACATTTCATTGCGTTACATTTAATTCACTGTGTTCTGAGACTCTACTCGCCTGTGTGTTTACACCTGGTAATATATCGACAACCTACCATGATGAAGCCTATATCTTCTGATATTTGGAAGTCGCTCACTTCCAGTTGCGGTCGCACACGTGGTCTGTAAAACCCCAACCACAATCAATGGGCGGGTTAAGGCACTCGTCACGTGCTCCTAACCGAACCCAACGTGTGCTACTTATTATCAGAGCATGCGCACTAGTTTCTATCAGCCTGAACCTTTATGTTAACAAAACGAAATGCGTTTCGCGTGTTTAGGATGTTTTCTGGAGAAAGCTTGGCTTGTTGGTCAGCGCTAGCTGTTGCATTAGTTGCGTTGTCTTTGTGCGCCCGTGCAGACTGTTTGGGGCCCAGGCCACATCCCGTATGCGACTTTAGTCTAGCCTTCGAACAAGTCAGGCGAGAAACAGCCCATGACGGACTTCGAACGCCGATTCTATTGCAGCGAGTCCGAGTCGCTTTAGCTGTACTCACTCTGAGCGCAATCTGATTAGTCCATCACGTGACCTGCCGCAGACTCGAACGAACGTTGGAGTGGTTCCCGAATTTAGTCAAGAAAATTACTAATGGAAATAACTAGGGCCGTATGAAGGAGGCTTAGCGCATTCTCTATTAATTCGCAAGATCTTTAGATTGCGGCGTAACATATTATTATAGTGTAGAAACACTCAAGTGTCAACTAACTGAAAGATTAGTAGAAAAATTGATCTGTAACCGTAATGTGACCAAATGATTTCAACGAGACCGAAGTGTGCATTCTCCTATCAACATGCGAGCAGTGTTAATAGTTTTAAGAAAAGATAAATATTTAATTGATTGCTTTGTTGCTCTAATCTTATTTTTTTAATGCCATAGTAAGCCGTCAATTTCAATATCCGAAGCCAGATATCAACCATTTATTCATACATTTAAACGATCAATTCCGTTCCCCCTGCTTGGCGCCGAAAAATCATCATGCAAAAAACTGTTTCTAACGCCATGCGATTGATCGAAGCCAATATTTCGTCCGTCCTTCGATGCGCCGCCGTCACCGCTCGTGACGTCATCGTCACAGCCTAGGCCGCAGTTAGTGACGTCATCGAGGCCGCTGCAGCGCAGCAGTTCTGCGAGCCGCCTGGCCTGAGACTTGTACAGCTCTGTCTCTGTCTGCAGGTTGGTCACTAGCTGGATGAGAGCGTCCACTTCGCCCTGGGGCACACGAAAAATAATGCGAGAATAATGCGCATACCAGCGAGTTTAATATTTTGTGAATATTCAGCAATGTTTCGTTTTATTTAAATTTTCAAAAAAATCGGGAGTTAGCTGCGGCTAATGATTCAGTCGGCAGTTTAATTGAAGTTCACACACTATAACAAAGTATCTTCGTATTGTAGACTCATCAAAGTACAATTTTATCCTCGCATTATGATATTTATATTGTACAGTAAGCTACCAAAGTTCAATTTCAATTCGGTTTTATCTTCAGCAAACTTATTAATGAACCATTGCCCTTCATTTAGATGAGACAACTCGATTCTACGACCTTCCTACAGCAATCAAGGCTCAAAATTGGTAAAGGAGGCAATTATATTATCTTACCCTGGTGTAGTGATTCTCCCTCACGGACGCCCCCGTTTCCGTCTCCCCCCCCTCCTCCGCTCCCCCCCAGCCCACGGCCGGGCGCCCCCGCGCCCCCTTGGCGGCGTGCGGGACGAGGGAGCAGGCGAGCAGGGGCCCGCAAGGGACGCAGTAGACTGTGCGAGGGGTGCCCCGGCCGCTAAGAGAGAGTGTGAGGCGGTGGACGCCCCCGGCGAGGGACGAGGGGGCGGCGGGGGGGTGAGGGTCCTCGAGGGTCGTGGCGCAGTGGAGCTTATGACGGCGCCGCCGCACAGCGCGCACAAGCTGGACGCGCACAAATTAATGTACATGAGTAATTGTATGCACAACGCACACGGTGTGTGCACAATGCGCATGACAGGTCAAGTAGGGCGTGAATGGAGTGGTGTGCGCACAACAGGTCACAATGTGCACACAGTGGGTCAAAAAATAATTATTGAAATTGAATACCCACCAATCAGTTCAAAACTGATCAGTGTTCGTGGCACGGCAATTTCTGCTACTTTTGCTCATTTTGGACCCTCATGGCTCACGCAAATGAATATATTAGAGTAACGACGCGACTAGTACGCAGAGGATATTTTCTCAAACAATACTCCAGGCTTTATTAATACAACCATAACATAAACCTAAAATATATTCCTGTGATGTCATATGACCTGTGACCTCTGGGTACGAAGTTGATCCGTTTTCATGGTTACCTTGGGCGTGAAGAGGAAGAGCAGAGTGACTGTGAGCGTAAGCTGCGTCCTCGCGAACAGCAGCAGCAGGAGGAGCACTGGGTCAGAATGGCGGTGGAGCAGCTCCCTGCAGGAGAGTGAAACAAAACCACTGCAGTGAATACCTTGCCTAACAGCACTGCTTGACAGAAGTCGGGTCTTGAACACACGACCGCGCGCGTTGGCGAAAGGCTGGACTACCTTTGATGATACCAACCTGTGTCAGATATTTAATTATTGGATCCCCCCCCATCCATACCTTGTGCAAAATTTAAAGATCTGATGCGTTCTATTCTCTTTCTTATTTAACCAACTGAAATTTGAAACAGAAAGTTTCAAATACTTTTGCAGGCTTCTGACACACTAGATTTATGATCAACATCAAATTTTCGTTAAAATAATTTTTTTTACATTAGCAGAAAAAAAAATTACACAAAAATTACTCGATATCTATGAATATTAATTGTTCATTACACAATGCGCGTGTATGCAGTTTTTTGGTAGCATGCGAATGCGAGAGATAACACGACACAGGTAGCCTTTTTTTTATGACAGAAAGGGCTTTTGATCCAAACAAAAACCTGCTTTATCACACTGCTCTTCAATAAATAATGTCGCAGGGCACGTGACAAATTGCAATCGATACCAATTAGTTCCGCTACAACTGGCAGCTTTAGAATGCTACCGGACCAGCGCCTGCCATGACAAAAGGAAGATTTATGCCCATAGATCTATAGAGGAAGATCTATGCCCATAGATCTATAGAGGAAGATCTATGCCCATAGATCTATAGAGGAAGATCTATGCCCATAGATCTATAGGGGACAGATATGCATTCGCTATAATTCTCGCTCATCAAAAGATATAAAATGCGTGATTAAACGGAATGGCATGCGCTGTGAATTTAGAAACGTAGTGCAATTTCTCACAGTTTTAACATCGAAGGCCTTCGGCAATAACCTATATCATAGGCCTAAGGATCTTCGGCAGCATTGAGGTGCCTGTGGTGGCCCTTAGGCCTTCCATTGAAGGCCTTTGACTTTCGGCCTACGGCTTCGGCATCGGCTTTACAGACAGACCGCCAGACAGACGGACAGAGACTGAGCGATTTATTTTATACTCGGTTTAACGTTCGTTTCGGCGTCGAGGGACGTCAGCGAGGATCTTAGCATCTAGCCTGCAGTCATCTAACCTGCTGAAGAGGTAGACGGGGGCCCAGACCAGCTCGTTCCAGAGCGCGTAGCTGAGCAGGGTCGCCTCGTTGTAGGGGCTGGGCGCGTGACGGGCGTCATAGCAGGACCGCAGCGCCCAGCAGAGCAGCAAGCACTCCGCTGCGCTCGCACCACAGCAAGTCAACCAGTGACACCATCGGGTCAAAACGGAATATCCCCAGATTCTTGGCATTTCGGCAAAGAATATCCTTAAATTGCAGTTTTCAACAAAATATACCCAACTACAATCCTAAAACCATTATAAAATTCGCTATTAAAAAATTGAGTAACTCTATTGAAAATTGAGTGAGAACATTCTCGAATCTATGAACTCGACACTGAATTAGCAAGAAATGATCCCTCTAAATATACAACAAGCAGCAGCCTACCAGTCACTATCGTACACTCGGTCCACGTGAAGCGACACGTGACCCCCGATGAGGTCACCACGCCCTCCGATGACGTCACTACGGCGCAGCGCCAGGGGTAGGGCGCGTCGACGGCCGCCCAGACGAAGAGGAAGAGAGAGAGGATGAGGAGGACGGCGAAGACTGAGCGACAGATCTGCGCGTCAGTGGAGAGGTACTCGCGTGCACGGGCTGACCGCATGATGCATGATACGCTGCCGGACAACGAGGGTTTGCTTGTTTTTCAACTTTAGTTAAACTTGGTTTCATAAAAGTTAACAAGCGTTTTAAAACGTTAAAATAAATAAATAATAAAACAATGAATAAAATAGAAAAAGTTGGCGCTAAAATGGCCCTTGTGTACAGAATGTGGTTAACTGCAGAGAAAGTGACAAAAGGATTTAAATGATAATATTGATATTTATCTTACCGCCATATTTTGAGGAAAAGTGTGACGTAGGTGACGACGAATCCAAGATGGCGGAAGCACTGCTGCGTCACGCATGTGACGTCATTGACGGGCAGGGCAGAAATAAAGAACTCACAGTAGAGAACCAGAGCGCCGAGCAATAAGACTACCAATAGAAGCGGACTCGAGGCTTTTATTGTCTAAGCACAACAAATCAAGATAATGCATTACTAACGCACTACAAACTGAGAGTCAAAAAGGAACACATCAGGCGTAGTAGTCACGTCGTCAAATAATACAGGGTATATCCAAATTTTTTAATTCTTTCACTGCAGGAAAGACGGGGTAATTTTCCAACAAAATGTGATAATTTGATTCAAGGCATCATAGGCCAGTCGTGTTGCTGCAGTTTGAACTTGAGAACTGACAGAGATTTTAAAATGAATTAGCCACACTCAAAGACAGGGCTGCCAGCGTAATAGCATCTGAGACGTAATTATATCTCCGTATTAAACGTGAAAACTTTTTACATTTTTGGGTTATTTGGGTCAGAACCTGAAATGTTACAACGCTGTAAGAGGCATAACATTTTGTCGCCAAATAAACAACCAGCCGAATATTTAGATCGCCGCTCTACATTGTGGATGGCTAACGTTGCCCTACATGTGTCTCTAGACCGCACTGCGCGCAACACGATCCACGCTGAAACAGAGCCCTTACAGGCCATCAAGCCCTCTTTACAACCTGCAGCGTTGCTGACCGCGAAGCTTCCGATGATTTTACAGAAAGCACTTAAACGTCATCGTAACCGCGGCATCCACCGCAGCGGTGCGTGTCAACATAGCGCTTATAACGACTGGCTGATATCGATGCAAACCAAATATGGCGCGGGAATCCACCCTGAAACGTGGTAGAATGTCGGTGTCGATATAAGCCTAGACCTATCGACTAAGCGCAGGCCTTTACTTCATAGCTTGGCGACTCAAGGTGGATTTGGAGTTGGGAGAAATAGTCTCTTGCTTTTATGTCCGGTTTGCAAAAATCGCAATATATAATAATTAAATACGCGATATTATATCGTATTTAAACCGCATAATTGCATATTTTTAACTGAGAGAATGATCATAAAAGTATACAGACAATAAAACGAAACACGCAGAAAGCAGCAGGCATCGTAGGCCCCTATGCGCAGAAAATTAGAGCAGATCTACTATTGAAATACATCGCCATTGAATTATTGTAGATTGATATTATACAATTCATAAGATGCAAAAATGATAGTAATGAATGCATAAAAGTTGTCCGTAAAATACATGGAAGGGTAATATTAAGCACTAACCCAAAAATGACTGCCCCTGATCAAGAAAAACAGTGGAAGTAATTTACCCTTAAAGCGAAAAATATATAATATTTACTGCGCGCTGTCGCGGTGTTGCGTCGTAATGTGGACCCGTCGCCATTGCGCGCCGCAGGGCATAGCACGAGTATTACACGATCAGAGTCGGACGATTAACGTTATCCGGTGGCGCCCTCTTTCGTGCCCCGTCGGGACTCTAGCGAGAGTGGACGGTGTTCGCCGACCGCCACGTCCGCTTCTGACCAGCGCGATAGCAGCGATTTGTGGGCACGGGGAATCAATGATCGCCGCTTAGTCGATCGGGATCGGGATCAGCGAAGGGCCGATCAAGCGTTCGAAAGTAGGGCATTTATTTATTTCTTTACATGATATTTGATGACATAACTCTTTTCGGGGAAACTCACAAACGGGGGGCGGGAGTTGGATAGGGTTGAGGGGCGATGATACTAATTTTCGAGGGTATTTTAGGGCTGCATTAAAATTTTTTATTTGAGACTTATATTTTTACTTTTCGGTTTTCGGGTCACTTCGTGGGGTGCGTTTTCAATATTGATGGACCGTGTAATTGATTTCTCTATTATTTTTCATTCATAACCTACATGTGTTTAGAAAATAACTAGTATCTATATGTTGCTGATATGAGTATGGCAGGATTGTAAATTTACAGTCCTAGAAGTCTATACTGTAGATTTATTTGTGCTTTTAAACTCTCTTACATTAGTCGCTAATGTAATTTATTTGCATCGCTAGACCAAATTTTAAAAGCTAAGTGCGTTTTCCACGAATGACACATGAGAACCGTCAAACTGTGTTCGTGGATAGTGGCTTGTGTTGTTTATGATGGGATCCTAATGATCACTGTTATGCCTTGCCTATACAGTAAGTCACTTTACACAGATGTAGGCTACACCACCAGACGGACCGATTGTAATCGCCTAGTTCAACGATGCTAAACTTCATTGATCGACACAAGGTCGCTAAAACTGGTTTCTCGATAGGATGATTTGAATTCAAGATGGCTATGCGCGGTCTTTTGTTTCATCACAACGGTAGACGTGCAACACAACAGTACACGAAGCAAACCTTCGTGAAGACACGCCTTCATGTACATACATACAACGAAGACACGCTTTCATGTACATACATACAACGAAGACACGCCTTCATGTACATACATACAACGAAGACAGGCCTTCATGTAATCATAATGCATGATCGATACCAAAACGTTGAACTAGATTTGATAAGGCTGTATACGTTTGCAGAGTGGAATGAATGGAACCACTGTTTACTTAGACATAGTGCACTCGCACGTCTTAGCCTAGAAACACAGGACATTCAACCCGGTCGCTTCCCTGTTGAATCTTCGATGAGTTCAATCACCCGTGCTGTGCTGGCCGCGCGTGCCCCTCTAAGCCGCCACGGCCCGCCTGCGCTCTGCGGATAAGGACTCCGTGAACCGAGAGCTCCACCGATCGAATTTTCTCTCGAGACACGTGACGTGACTCGTGAGTTAATAGGCCGCCAATATATTTAAATTATCCCAGCGTGCAAGACGGAGTGCTGTTCGAGACTGCATGCATGCAGTTGGTCTTGATTGAAGATCGTTTCAAGTCCTCTTTGTTTCATCTGTAGACGCAAGACGCAGCATCGACACTCTGTGAAAGAACGGACGATAAAATTGTTGGAAGATCTATCCTATAAGTAGGTAGAAAGTCCGCGTGAGTGCAGGTTAAACTTGTTATTAAAAATATGCACGCATAACACGCCAGAAACATCTCATGATGTAAAATGTTTTATCATTTTTGTTACTTTTGGAATAAATTCACAAAAACAACTGAACTATATTGTATATCACGACGTGTTCACAGGTAGGCCCAATAAAAATTAAGAAATCCGCTGAAGTAGCATAATACAATGCACAAGTGCACTACAAAAAGTACCGCAATCACTACTAGTAGCCTATTTGTGCAAAAGGAAAGGTTGTGATTTTTGAGCATTGTTCTACAACATCTGGTTGCTAACGCCAAAAACAGACCTCTTGTAGGCCTACAAACCGCGGCATCAAAATGAGGTCCCTCAAATGTGGTACCATTTTGTGTAATCTTGGTCTAGTTCTCTCGAATCCATACACTCAAACCCTCTCTATATACACACAGCTTTTCTGCTCAAATCCTCGAAATCAAAAAAGATGCCACTGCAATCAAAGAAGTGTTAGGCGAGGCTCAGGCGTCACCACCGCACAGATTCAAGGCGATGTACATGTAGATTGCAAATATTCTGCGAATTAAACATTTCACTCCTTATTTCTCGAGCAGATGTGTGGATGGAGCAGTGAATTGCGCCAAAAAACTGGTATGGAAGACAAGCAAAATTGATTTTCTGTCGCAACTACTCAGGCGGCGACCATAAAGCAGAGCGAACATACTTCCATAAGTCATCGAGACCGACATTAATACATTGCAGCTGCAGTGCGGCAAAACGCATATCTATACTCACCTATACTAAATTAAGAGGCCAACGCATGCATCTGTCTCAATCATTCGAGAGTATGCCCCAATCACCACATTCAAGACGATTAAGGATGGCATGCACTACGCGGAAATAGATCACGATCCAGGGTTATGCGCTCATTGACCAATCAGAACGAGCGAATTATGTTAGTCACGCGTTATCATTGGTCAACAATGAGTTGATCCGCGATCAAAAATCAAACTCATGCATCGCAGTCGGAACAAACTGACGTAATTTCTAGCTACGTGTCATAACGTAATTCTGCATACGGGCCATTACGTGCACTGTGAAGAGGTATAATTATTGATCGATCGATTGATTTTATTTCCATCACATCATATTAAAAACACAGATCAAATAAAAACACAGCAAATGACCGAAATAGCGGAAATGATGAACTACACAGTATGTAGTCCCATTCAGTAAACTATGAGATACCCTCGCACTATTTTAGACGTGCTGGGGGTGGAGGGTTATTGCCGGGTGAGGGGTTATTGCCTTGTAAATATAATACTATTAGTCAAATGTAATTAATGAAGCACTCAAAATCCAAATTCATTGAATAAAAACACTAATATTGGTATTCACCATTGCGAGTTAACCTCGAGTTGACTCAATCGGCGGATTGAGTGACGTCACGCTGGGCGTAGGAGATCGACAACGGTCACTCCCAACTCGCCGATTGACCAACTCGAGGTTAACTCGCAGTGGTGAATACCAATATTAGATCAACAAAATGTCTATGCGCGTCATCCGCGCTACAATCAATGACTCAGTGCCATTAGACCCGTGCACGCAAGAAGGCATTCATAGATGGCCTATGACCGATGAGCCAGGTTCGTTTTTTTGCTCGTGAGAAAGAATTTCTTATCCAATCATTCATTCATTGATTTTTCTGACGAGGCGAGCGAAGTTTGGCCACGTCATGCCTTTATGCGATCAATTTGACTGGCTTATCTGGCCGGCCGAGAACAGTGGGTGCCTCGCGCAGCAGCAGCTCGGGGCTTATCGCAGCATGGGGACGCTAATGCCGACCGCTCGGGGCATTGATTTGTGTATTGATCATCGACGACAACGTGTCAATTATAGTGTGCGCTACTGGGTGACTGTCAAGCTTCGCTGCTCTTTCTGGCCATAATGCAAACACTTGGATTATGGATAGAATGTTCAGCAAGTATCTAACTCGCGTAGCCTATTACTAATTAACATCGTCTAAAATTAGTTCCCGTGTAAGCTGTGCATTAAACACAAGAATCGAGATCAATTCAACGCTTGTTGATAAGTTGTAACACGTCTAAAACTCATCATGCTCGATTGTAACGGATACGTTGTGAAGACCAACCAAGAAACCAATGTAGATTACTTGATCAAGACCATTCGAAACGGTCTCGAATCAAGTTCAACTTCCAAAGTGTTTAAAGTTAACAGAATTGATCAGAACTCAAAACTCAGGGCGTATAAAATTATGCACTTGCAACTTACTAAACATTTTTGCAAAAGATGTTGGTTTTTAAAACTGAGTTTCCTAATCCCGCAATCGATTTGCCGTCAATCAAGATGGACCAAGATGACACCGGCTAAACTAAAGCCCTGCCTGGGTGCGATCTGGCGTTTCAGAGCCACATCGACTAAAACAGAGGTGATTTAAAGACGAATCAACTCGGTGAATATCTGACGCATTGGATAGGATTCCTAAGCGTTGAGGCGAGAATGAGCGATCATCCAGAATGTCCTCAAGGAGGCTCTGAGGACGAGGGCGACCCTAACGATCGACGACAGTACCAACTCAGGCGCGAAACAGTAAAGGAACGATACTAGTGCTGAGTGTGAATCTTGAAGCATTAATATTATTGTTTGAGAAAATTAAACCACAACAGCTATTAACGTAGAGTCTAGGCCTACTGCCAACTTGTCGAAGCATGGACCGAAAACATACCATACGTAGCGAACTTATCAAGCGTTATAATTATAGACTAAAAGGGAATCGCGCAATATTTTATATTACACATGTTGCATTTACAAAATATAATGCTACACATTGCTCAATGAGCCAACATGAACTAAACCAACATGAGCCACACATGAGCCAACATTTACAAATATTATTACTGATGCTGATTGTGTGCTGCTTTGTTTAGGTCCATCCCCACATCTCCATCAGGGTATTGCCGCAGTGCTCGTTAGACGTCTTGCATAAATCCCTGCAGTGGATAACGCCTCGCAAGCTCAAACAATGTGTCAAGAGCATTGAGGCGTAGAGCCGTGCGGTCGGCTGCGCTGACGCACGCTAATGGCTGCTACAACGGCACGGCCCAGTAACGCATCTTCGCCTCGCTTGTGTAGTAGGCACGGAGTGAAGAGTTTAGCGCTGGTATAGTGTCAATGGGTTGAGACCCATTGACACTATACCAGCGCTAAACTCTTCACGTAAAGCTTTTCATCGCCAAACATTTTATATTCAAATAGTGCGTGTAATCTTTTATAGGCCATTAGGCATTATTGTGGCCCAGCTTATCCGTCATATTCTTTAGCTAGTTGCAATAGTTTGACTTCAATGCGAAGAGCTTAACATTCAGCATAAATTCATTTGGCGGCCATGCCTTTCGGCCTAGTACAGCGTCTTCCACACACAAATAAAAGAACTTGTTCGTAAAGCGATTCGCGCCGCAAATCAACGACGTCTGCAAATTCATGAGATTTAGTGATCGCTTCCATTGCTAAGCATTATGCACGATGCAATAGGGTAGTGCGGAAACACAAACGGCTTCACCGAGTTCGTACACAGCTTCGATAGAAATTGGATATCAAAGCTGGTTTGGATGAAAACTGTTATAGAGAGACTAACATATCACGATCGGAAAGGGGGTTAGTAGATGTCAAATTATTGGGGGGGGGGGGGGGGGGGGGGAAA
>JAQIWG010002753.1:0-19537 GCA_034695025.1 Chamaedrilus cognettii | reverse complement strand
TGCATTTTAATGCATTTTAATGCATTTTAATGTATTTTAATGTATTTTAATGTATTTTAATGTATTTTAATGTATTTGTCACTAAAATATTAAACTAGGGGTTAAATATCTACACTATCTAAATCGAAAGGAAAAGATTTTTTAACTGAAGATTCTCAAAGCATTATAAGCTTATACGTCTACATCATTAGTCGCCAAACTGAAATTTCATATTTAAATAAAACCCACATTATAGCAAAAGCAAAAAATTTCTTTTATCAAACACAAAACTGTGGAGTATTGTTACTACCCTGCATGTCAGACAGACGTGCCGCAGCTCCGGCTAAATCCCGTCTCAGAGCCGTAATCACGTTCTGCTGTTCCTGAAACTCTCGCTCATGGCCTAAGCCCGATGACGTCACGGCTCTGTCGCTTTGATCTGAGAATATCAGCAATAAAATTAATTGCACCTATCACTTTAAGGGCAAAATGGACAATTTTCTCTTTTTTAACTGAGAGCACAAAGGCTTTGTTACGTATCTCGGTATCTCCTCCATGAAATAAGTACCATAAACATTATAACAATAAGCACTTTCTTCATGTAAAATTATTATTCTTTACATCCACTCATTATGGTATTTTTAACCTTTCACTTTGATATCATGGCTGCAACCAAGAATAAGAACTTGATTATCTCAAAATCAACTACAGTCAATTTAGTCTCTTTTTCCAAAGCCTAAATTGTTCTAAATAAAGTTTATTTCGTGTGGCATAGAACTAGTCGCAATCGATATTTTGCACATATATTTTGAGCGTCACATAAAGTTAAATAGCTTGATGTTTAAAAATATTTAATACATTCCAATTTTTATAAAATATAATTGAAGGGCTTAGTGCATGTATCATATTGAGTAGGCTACAGTAATATGGTTTACGCCTTAGACCCGTTGAAACTTCACAATTTAGTGCTCCATAACATATTAAAAATCTACTTGCAATCTGAAAAGAACGGTAGTAAGATAGTTTTTTCTTTCATATGACTACAGTAAATGCATTAAGCATCTTTAAATCAGATTTACTCATTTCGTATTTGGGACTTTTATGGTACATCCACTCAGCAGTTCGGTCGATGAATGCATGGAAAACGATCTCTGCTTTACAGAGCAGATGCAGTGCTGTACAAAAAAGTTTCACCTTCCAAAGCTTTTCGCAGGTTTGTGATCTCTGCCACATGCTCCTTCTTCTTTGCCACAGCTTGGTGCAGTTTCTCTTCAAGTGCGCAAATCGTTGTCGAATGTTGCTCCATCTGCTGACGAAGCTCGGAAATTGTTAATTCAAGCTGAACTTGCTGCTCGTTCTGTAAGGCAACGTTATAAAACGGTAAAGTATAATAGCAGAATTATTCCGTAGTTCTGTGCAGCATTGTTCACGAGATTTGTACGCGTTTTCATAACCTCAACATGCCAATAACAATTTACGAGTAATTGGATCGCAGCCGATTCAATTTAGTTGAAATACCTTCACATTCTCTGAAATTGTACTATGTTTAAAAATTCTCTATTTCTTTATTATTTAGCCATAAGTAATTTCGATATGCAACCGAAACGATTCTAATTTCACACCACTCTGATGCTAGAAACGTCAATCGTTAAAATACTTTGACATCTTTTTTAAGATTCTACTTACATCTGCTTGTATGCCATCCACAGAATCTTTCAGTGCTTGATTCAAGGTGTGCAACTCGTGATTTCTCGCTCGTTCCGCGGCCAGGTCCTGTCGAGCAGACACGCCATAAAATTTACCAGTATGGTAGCAAAAACACTATTAAGCGGGGAATGTACCCAAAAACACTAAGATATACCAGAAATTTGTTAACAATAAATCAAAACAAATTTTAAGAATATTAATTTAAATCAAAAAAATTATGTTTGTAGCTAAGAAACAAACACAAGAAGCAGCCAACTAAATGTATCGCCTCACATTAACGTACCTTTTTGCTCAATTATCTAAATACCTTTAATAAATTTCACTCAGTAAAGTTAATTAAAAGGTATCTTCGGTATCTTTTAATTTCTTTTAGTTACTAAAGGTTTCATTGGTATCTTTTTATCAAGTTCACTCAGTTCATCATCCATTTCGATAAACAGTAATTTAATAAAAATTTAATAACTTGGCGAGTGCCAAGTGGGTCACTTTTGGTAAGCAGAACTGGCGCTGTGGGATGAACCAAACGTCCGGTTAAGGTGCCACACGTGGACGCTCATGAGAATCTATTTTCAGCAAGGCAAAGCAAAGGTGGTAACTACCACATACCGATTGCAGATTCTCAATGGCTTTCTCCATTTCAACAATTTTCATGCCATCAGCTTGCATCATTGCCTCATAGAGAGACTTCTCTTCATTCCTCGCGTCACTTACAGCTTGTGTCAGTCGCTGATCGTCTACAACGACACGCTCGTTCATTTTCGCAACTGAACATTATTATCTAGACATGCAATTTTTAGATTTAAATATTAATAATAAACAATAATTGGTTTAGAGTCTGCAATGACGTCATTGGAAGATATTCAGTTCTGTAAGCAAAACAGTTACCATCATCACTGTCTTTAATAAAAGTACAGTTACAATAGTCTAACAGTCCGTTTTTCTGCTTCAGCATTCCTTAAGATACTGCCATATACATTTAGATAATGTCAACGACAATCTATTTGATTACATAGCAAACGCAATCGAGTACCCTAAAAAAGCTAAACAAATGGTTTTACCAGCAAACTAGTCCATATGTCAGTCAAAGTTTTGTAGGATGATCCACTACTAACTAAAAGCTAACTGCCCTATTTTGTCATCTATTCTCTTAATATTCAATGAATGCTTAATTATCATATAGATGAGAAGCATTTCACAAGCAAGTGAAAAGAAAATGTCGTAAAAGTATCAAAACTGAATATGTTGTAGCAATAAATCAGCGTCCTGACCGTCAAATTTTTGTTTCTGCATAATGTTGGTGTAGTTTTCGTTCAGTTGAAGCCTAATGGCGCTGACGGCTGCCTCAAGTTCTGCCTTGTGCTGACGCTCTGCCGAGTCCAGTCCATGCTTCAGCTCGTCCCTCTCACGCACCGCGGCGCTCATTGCCACGTGAAGGTCCAGCACATGCCTACCAGTCTCTGTAAATATAGGGCACGCATACTATTAACTTACTGTTCAAATGATAGGCAGGAGGAAGAAAAACCGGATTGGACATTTACTGAGAGTAAAGGGATTGTTGAGAGATATGATGGAAGGAAGAATGGAGGGAAAGAGAGGACGCGGAAGGCCATGTATCAAAATGATAAATGACCTGCTTGAGGAGGAAATGTATGCAGAGATGAAGAGAGGGGCGAGAATCGACAAGGATGAAAGGTTTGAACAACAAAGGACTTCCATGTGGCAGAACACTGAAGAAGACTGTTCAAATAAAGATAAAGTAATTCAAGCCTTTTAAATGCCTATAAATCCCTGCAGCAAATGAAGCCTATCGACAAAAATTTGACATGGATGGGTGTAGTTCAATGCACTGGCGTGTCGAGGCTAAGGGTGCCCTGTATGGAGAAAACGTTCCCTCTTTGGATGGCGATGGAGCGCCGCTGCTTGAGACAGGCGGTCTCCCTGCTGTTTCCTGTGACCGTCTTCATGCGCCTCTCCACTTCAACCACAAATTTCTTCGCCTTCACGCATGCAAATTTGATTCAAGTATCACCATTTGCTTGAGTCAAGTAACAATAAATAAAAGTGCGGTAGAGAAGCACGGAAGAAAATGCAAAAGAGAAGCAAAAGTGAAGAAGAAAACATACAGAGAGCGACAAAAGCTGACCGTTCTCTGAGAGCTGGAGGTTGACTCCGCATTGGTCAAACGCTGCGCTGACGTCTCGCTGCCAGGACAGCTGCAGGCGCAGTAGGGCGGCGAACGCTTCCCTCAGCCCAGCCACACACTCCTCCTCCACCGCAGCACCACCAACACTGTCTAGTTCTGTCTCCAGGGGGTGCAGCAGCTGCTTGCTAGCGCCCAGCCGAGCCTGTGGATAGGACGCAATTTCATGAAAAATAATACAGTTGGGCAATGCAGCATTGAAAATTGATGTTAATTCACTTCTTGAACACCAAGTATTTGCGAGTTGGGGCCTGGCTCAGATTGGATCCTAGATCAAATTCTCTGTGATTTGGTTGATCAAAACTGGCTTTGCTGTAGGAGCCTCTGTATGATCTCAACATTACTCAACAACTGGGCACTAGATACACAGAGCGGCATCCATCTATGATCACAGAGAAACTTTCAAAGAATAGTTGCAATGTTGAATGAAGATAATTTCTTGCAGCATCAGGCATAAAAAATAGAAGATGTAGTACAAAATATGTAATCCTTTTTACAAATAAAATATACAAATAAAATAAATAAATAAATAATTAATGCTTATCAAATATAAGAATACACATTCTTAATAACATAAAATATATGTTCTTTTGAACTTGATTTAAAATGCAGTTTAATTATTTATCTTATTTACACTACACAGTGGATAAAACACTACATTACTAAAATTGTTGACACAATATCCAAGATGCAATCTAAAATGAAATCGAACCAAACTAAAAATCATACATATATGTATATTCACATAAAGTATGTTGTTGTGTCAAATATATATATTTGACACAACGTAAAAAAAGTGAATAGTAAGAGATTTAAAATACATTTAAACAATTTTTGAAATCTGACTTCTACAATGGAACCCAGATGCTCAGTTCTGATTGGATGTAAAGTTTTTTACATACCATTAAATATAAATCCAGCAGATTAAAGAGTTTTATTTCAGCAATATATTTCTTGCCACCTTTGTCGTTGCAATGGTTGCCACGATAGAAAAATAGAAAAACTGACCACAGACTCATCGAGCAGCTGCTTTAGCCTTTCACAGTTTTCTATCAGCCGTCTTTCACCAATATTCTGCGATAAAGTCTGAAATTAGCAAAATTTATTTCCATCAAATTATGGCAATATTAGTATTGAAATTTAACACAAAGATCTTCAGTAGATCATCAAAGATCTTGAAGCAGCAGATTGCACCAGAAGAGTCAGTGGGTCATTTCAAGTCCAGGGTGTTACGATTGAGTTGTAGTTGAGTTAACGACCGACAAGTCAGATTCACATTCATATTCATATTTTTGCTGTTGTCTGTCCTCTTTGACATTCACGTTTGGTATGCCGGACTGACGGAACCAAATGCTATTCCGAAAGTGAATGCGATTTGTAAGTCTATCAATATGCGCTAGACTGACCGATTGCTATCAAGTTATAATGCCATTTCAAATGTGAATATGAGTGTGAATCTGACTTGTCGATTGTAAACTCAACTCCAACTCAATCGCAACACCGTGAACATGAAATGACCCAGTGCCGACTGTCAATGATATTGTAAAACTGCTAAAATATCATCCAGTTCTTCAACAATTAATCTGAATCAAAAATATTAGTTTCTACTTCTAATTCATCGTTATGTGCTGTAGAGTTGTAAAAAATCACTTACATTTGTATCTAGAGCTAGCAGCAGACCTATTATTTATTTTTTATATGCATGCATATCAAAATTGACAGCATTTAGGCCTACTGAAATTAAGCAAGTTCAACATTATCAAATAAATGTAAATAAATATAAGTAAGTAATGAGTAACTCAAAAATAGAAAGAATTATCCGTGTAAAAAAAGGAAATTAAGCTTGTATTTCATCCAAAGAAATAACAAACTAGCTGTCAAGCTAATCAAACTTTTTCACAGTCCAACTAGCTCTTAATAATACAAACTCGTTTATTTCTTGTAGCACACTGCATACATTACATCAAGTTTATGCTTTCTACTAATAATCACAAACAAATGTAAGATATAAATATTTCACCATCAACCAATATAAATAAAATTACAGTATAAAGCGTCCTGTAATGTTTTTAATACAGTCAAAATCACAACCTCAATATTCTTGGTCATCTCCTCTCGTTCAGCGGCGATCTTCTTCAGCTCAACGATCAGCTCCTCAACCTTGATGCGCTTGTTTGATCTCTTCTCCGACACTGGACTGTACACCGTCTCTCGCACTGCGGCGTGAAGCTGGTCAAACTGTACAGGAACCAGTTGAACTCTTTAAAATTAAAAATATTCTAAAGCTTGTGAAAAAATTTATAATGTAAATTGACTCATATCTTAAGCTTGACTCTTAAGCTTCACAACCTTGAGAGGTATATGTAGTTAGGTGCAGCCTAGCTGTGGTGTCTACTTCCATAATCGTTTCACAGGAGGCAGAATTTTAGAAGTATACTAGGCGTAGCACAAATGCCTAAAGCTAATGCTGGACGCATTTAAATAAGCTACATCTCCAAGCGTCCTAAGTATAAGTTCAGGAAAATGGACGAAAGCTAATTAATTGCTGTGTTAACTACAATATAGGAATATGTACTTTGAACACTACATGTAGTATGAACAAAACGTATTGGAACATGTACCTTCTTCGCTTTCACATCAAGTGCCACACGAGCGTCTCGTTCTGTTCTCTCCAGAGCTTCCTTCTTTCCTCTCACAGCGTCCAGGTCATGTCTTAGCGTCTTGATCAGCTTTACATAAGTAGTCAAATCAATGCTAATAACGATGTAAAGCAGGCTACAGACGTCCAGCACCCAAAGGCAGCACGGCAATAAAAACGCATTTGATACAGTAATGAATCACAATAACATAAAAAATTGCAAATTAGCATACAATTTTCATTGTAAGTTCTATTATCGTTTTGATATGATGCAAAACATTATGAATCTTTTCGGAAGACGGCAACATTACACACGAAATATTATGAGAATCGACAGAAACAAGGTCAACAAGGTCCAGTCAAACTGAAAAAGCTCCTTAAAAAATGAACACAATCAAATAAAATTGTAAATAAAACAAATAATGTAAGATGTGAGATATTGTAGGATATTATATAAGGCAAATGGCTTCCTCACTCTTACTCGGCAGATATTTTTTTCATTCTTCATTCTTCAATCTTTTTGGTGTAAAATCGTTAAGTAAAGGGGAGAGGATAGTCATAGAGACCAAGCCAGAACTAATGTCTTATTTCTAACCTGATCCAATTTTTAACCTGAGCAAAGAAATTATTGTCTTTTTTGTCAATAACGCTGTAAACCATTTGTGGGTTTAACCCTTTCGGCAGCGTGATCGCAATCACCTATTTAGAAAAATTTGCCAACTTAGTTATCGACAAACAGGTTTACCCAGAGTAGGGAGATGTTTGACTAGCTAGAGGTCAATGAGACAGGAGAAGGCTTCGAGAAGTGCAAGATGCAAAAAATTGAACTGACAACTACTTCAAAATGGCATCATTTCGTGTAGACGATGATTAATATGTGAATAATGTAAAGGATTGATTGACAAAGCTAGCTTCACATCAGATGGTCAATCGAAATCCAGTTTCCACAGCTCTGCTATTATATGGTTCAGACTATCTCCTTTTTGTGTCCGACGCTCAAGATAATTCACAAGCGTTGAGCGGCGAGTCTAGATTTAACAATTGGTCTGCAGGTTTACCTCGTCATTCGCAGTGTTATTCCTGACCATCTGATTGGCTTCCTGTTGCAATGCTTCGATCTGATTTGTCAGCCTCACTCTCTCTTCTTCCATCCATTCAAGTTTCTGTCAACGAGGCGCAATCAATATAAATTTATGCTAAAGAGTGGAAAGCCCTTAATGTCAACGCCAGTGCGATTTATTGGATTCATTAAAAAACCAATCAAATCGCCTGTCTAACTCTTTCACTCAATTTTCTGACAATCGCTAGGTACATGTACACATAACAATAGAATTTAACTCCAAACCAGAACAAACCTCCACCAAGCAAGCAAATACGAATCTATTCACACCTATTTAAGTAACTAGTGATAAATCATTAGTGATAATTTTTTCAAACTCACGTGATTCAACGACGCAAGTTGAACATTGCTTGCCTTCAGATCTTCTTGCAGATTTGTTTTTTCAGCAGTTAGCTTCCCAAACAAAAACAATTCTAGGCTTAATTTATCATGCACAATAATTGAATTTCATCTTTGTATTCAAAAGTTTAATAAATAAGGTATCTATTAAAATTCTGATTGATTTTTGCAAGTCTTGATCATTTTTGGCTAGCAAAGAAAATGCTCAATTTAACGATGAATAAAAAAAATATATAAGCTAAAATAGACCAAGTAGCAAAAGTTTGCTGCTTTTCAAAACGTTTCAAACTTTGAGAATTGACACTTTTCTATTAAACTTCTTAGTGAAATTGGCAATTAAACTACTATGCACTAAATCAGTCCCCTGATGTTGAGATCTTTACTTATTGCAATTATTTATACAAAAAATTCAGCTATGTAGGCGCACTATAAAAATTATGTAGATTGTTTCCAATACCGGTACTGCAGGTGCCAAATTTTCCTAAAACGTCACGTCATCAACGGAGAGATAGGATACAGACCAAATTAGGCCAAGGCCAATAATTATTCAGAAATACTAAATTAATTTTCAGCTTTACTTTGTAGCTTTGCAAAATTACAAACAATGCAAATCTTTAATCTTAAAATCCAAAATGAGGGTTTACTTCATTTAAAATCTAGCTACACCACCGATACTGACTGCATTCAAACAACCGATCAGAAACTATGAAAAACCCAGATGATCCAAGGTATCTGCATCTGTAGGACTTACGAAAGCATTTGCATTATGTACCTGGTTATCCCGCTGTGCAATCTGGTCCTTCAAATCTTCTATACTCCGCTTCATTCCGGATATCGTCATATTCTAAAAACCAATTCAATTTAGAATTGTTATTGCGAAAGTAAAACAAAAAAGTAAGTAGACATGACCATTGCTGATTGTACTAGTCTGCCCTGCTTACTGCTAGAATAAGCCAAAACGTATCAAGCTTGGGGTTTAACAAATAATTCCTGATTTTAAAGAAAAGCAGACACTCAATCGCTTTGTAGACTTGAACATTTAGTAGCACTCACAGCAATAAATAAACGACCGGGCATCCTCACACTAACTCTTTATGCAAGTAGATTGACACACATGTACAAAATTTCTGATGCTCTAAAATTAATGCAGTGCATATTATTAATACCTATCAAAAAACGCGTCTAGAAATTATTTCAGTTAAACAAGAGGCTTGCGTTTAAGTAAATAATGAGACCAACCTGTCTGGTTTAAAATATATTAACCAGTACATATACACAAAGATTTGATCACCAAGATTTCGCTCACCATTTAAAATTCAGCCATTACAAAAATTCAGCAAAATATATCGTCATACTTTTCCGGCATTTTCTTGCTCCCATCGCATTCGCTGACTCCCAAACTCAGTTTTTTCCTTCCTGAGAGTCTCGAGCTCGAGTTGGATGCTGGTGATGTCTATCCCCTTGCACGAGCGGCAGCCGGAGGCCGTGTGAGGTCGGGTGGGGGAGGTGTGGGAGTAGGACTCGGCGCAGCGCAGGTGGTAGGGGCTGCGGCCCCTTGGAGGCTCGGGCCTCATCTTGCTCAACTGTAGGGGAAAATATGTCAACAAGTAGTCAAGGAGTGGCTCCTGGGCCCTTGGAGCAAGCTCGAGGACCTTCCAGGCCCTTGCAACAGGCTCAAGGATCTCCCAGGCCCTTGGAGCAGGCTCGAGGACGACAAGAGACAAAAAATCTATCTAAATTTTTTCCTTGCATGATGCAAATGCACAACTAAAGAATTCCTCAAAGAATTAATCAGTAAATCAAAAGAAAAAAGTTTGCATTACTCACCTTTAAGCGTGCTCCGATATTACCCAATAATCATTACCACACCAAGGTCCTAACATTGGCTGCTATTTTGATAATATTGAACAACGAAAAATAAACAGCGACTGAAACCAAAAAATCGCGTTTTATTATATGACAATATTATGTCAAGATTGCATCCGAATCAAAATCTACCAAAAATTATTATTTGAATTACCCCTAGCATGAGGCGGACATCGACTAAGAATTAATTAAAAGACGCTACGGGCCAGCTGTTCAATACAGGGTTGTTTGGTTTAAAATCGTCACGGGACAAAAATTATATCACAACAAAATCAGATCTTATATCTAATTTCAACTCGCTATCAATATCACATGGCAGTACTAAACTTGACCTGGGATCATGCGAATAACTCTCGATCGAACAACTGGCCTTAAATGCGTTTAGTTAGAATTATACAGGACGAGGATAGGAATGGCCAAGGACGCCTTTAGCACGAAACGAGGAGCTGTTGAGTAAAGGGCTGAACAGGAAAGTGAAAAAGAGGATTGTGAAGGCAGTGGCTTTTGTCTGTGGCACTATACTGCACCGAGACTTGGACTAACTAACTAACCGCCCTTTTATCGTGTAATCTGTTAATGTCCATGTTTTCACACTGGTTTACACGTTTTCGCCTGCCCGGATCAGGACTGCTGGAGTAGGTTTTTACGGCCGAACACCCTTCCTTGCGCCAACCAAATAAATAATTATCTGACACGGGGTTAGCAGCTAGCGGCACTTGTGTGTTCAACAGCCTTACTGAAGGGCCTGTACGCATGGTTTCATAGTTGCCGGCGCGGGGACTTGAACCTTGGTCCTATGGACTCGAAGTCCGACGCCTTAACCACTACACCACAGCACCTCGCTTGGACATTAAAGGAGGATATAATGAGTAAAGAATTATTTGAAATGTGGGCATGGAGAAGAATGGAATAGGTTAGCTACACAGAGAAGAAGACAAATGAGGAGGTATTGAAAGAAATGGGGGAAACAGGACTATGATTAAAATGAAAGCAAAATGAAAAGAAAGAAGAACTGAATTTTACATGTAATGAGAGAAGAGGCATTGTTAAAAGATGTGATGGAGAGAAGAATTGAGGGGAAGAGAGGACAAGGAAGGCCATGTATCGGAATGATAGACGACCTGCTCAAGAAGGAATTGTATGCAGAGATGAAGAGTATGGTCGAGGATCGGCTAGAGTGGAAGCCTGACAGGTTTGGACACAAAAGGCCTGCCACTTGGCAGAAAACTGTAGAAGAGAATTAGATTCATCTCTCGCAGTAGCACGTTACCTGCATGCGCACACTGTCATGCATCCCTTCATGCGCAGACAGTCATGCATACATGCACGCGCAAACCGTGCATACCTGCATGCGCAGACTGTGCGCGTCGACCTTGCGCGCGCTGACCTCCTTGTCGATCTGCGTGATGCGCTGCTGGAGGTCGGAAGGCGCGAGATCGTGCAGGTTTAGCTCGGCGTGGCGCAGCCGCCGCTGCAGCGAGGCGACCTCTGCACGCAGCTCGGTCGCCTGCTCGTCCTTGAGGCGGCAGGCCGCCTCGTGCGCGCTTGCGCGCCGCAGCTCCTCGTTCAGCAGACGCAGCTGCATCTGCTGTCAGACGCGCCATGGCGCCAGTAGATGGTGTGATATGACTGCTACACTAGAGAGGCGCAGTGGTGCGGTGTTAAGGTAGAGTTGTAATAATCAAACCGTTTAATTATTTATAGCACACACACACACGTAAATGCACAAAATCGTTGTTTTGTGGCAGGGTTCCCCTCCTTGGCAGAGGTAGGCCATTTGCAGCCATGGACACAAAAACCTGCATGCCCTGATCCCAGAGGGGGCATTGGGGACAATACTTGCTAGGTCTTCTGGGGGAGGGACAATTAATGTGAAAATTAATATGGTTCAGGAAATGATGGAATCGGTCCAGAGTTACCAAGGGCCAAATACCTCCGTCACCTCCTCAATCCACTGCTCTTCCCATCCATCCATCCCACCCAAACCTAGCTTCTCACGTTCCTAGCGCATATTTGTAGCACAGAATGCATAAAATATCATTGACACGAAACAGCATAATTCTAGCCTAATATCTTACAGATCTATATCAATTTAATGCTTTTAGTGTTTGTACGGAAAGAACAGTCATTCCTATAAAAATAGCATAAGCAGAGTCGCAATAGCCGTCTCGAGCCATAAATGGAAACGTTTGTTTTATTTCATGCAACAGACATTACAAATGCAAGCAAAATCTGCAATAATGCAGTATGCAAGCTGACTGTAACACATGACGTCACTCCCTATAGAACACAGCCCTGCTCATAAACTGCTAAACAATTTAATACGGAGACCGGCTTAGTCGAGTCCTAGACAGCGCCAATGGCAGCGTTGTTTCTGTTACAATCGGGACTAAGTGTGTAGCCCCACCAATTTGTTGAGACCATAGAGAAAAATGTGGAGTCCATAGAGCAAAAATGTGTAGTGGCAATTTGTTAAAAAGGGACAATGACTGTTAGAAAAGCTTAGAAATGAGATGATCATTGCCAAAAATGGGTTAGAAAAAAAAGATGTGGGGACCATAAATACCTGTGGAGACTATACGGCATGAAAATGGAAAAAGCTTTCTGTCAGCACCCCCCCCTGCCCGCCCGCTCAGAAGTTGTTATCTGGAGGAAGAGATGAATATATAAATATGTGGAGACCATAAAATTCCTTTAATTATGCCCTGGGCCTAGTTACAATAAGCACCAAACAATGACTTCAAAACAGTAGAGTAGAGAGGTTGAGGTCATAATGATATATAGTATCATAATAACACGGCTCAAAATACGACGTTTAAAAAGTAATATGAGCTACATGCATATTGCTTTTTCAATGTCTGATTCCGAGTCATATTATTACAGGTAAGTACAAGTATGCTACCATGACCATGTTTGCCATGACTAACTTACCATGACTAACTTACCATAACTAACTTACCATGATTAACTTACCATGACTAACTTACCATGACTAACTTACCAGGACTAACTTACCATGACTAACTTACCATGACTAACTTACCATGACTAATTTACCATGACCATGTTTGCCATGACTAACTTACCATGTCGTTGAAGTCATCTTGGTTGTGGTGCTTCACACATTTCGTGCACTGAGCGGATGTGCAGCAGCAGTCTGTCTGCCCGCTGCAGAAGGCATCTGGATACAGCAACAAACATCATGACAAAAATTTTATTTGAGGCCCAGACCGAGCTATTTTGAAGACTTAAAATTAAAATTTTCATACATTTTACGTAAAGTTTTGATGCCTATAAATATCAGCTAGAAAAACGCATACATGTAGAACCGTAAATAAGTAAAATGGTTTATCCTAGTGTGTCAATGGCACTGATGTCAATAATATCTTAAACTTCAACTTCTCTACTGCACTCCACCCTAATGGATGATCATTTGCAGGTGCTGACAAAATTAAGCATCTTTGCCAAGAGTGCACGAAGTGACTCAAAATCTTTTGCCGCGGCCGGGAATCGAACCAACTATCTGCCACACTCGCAATCCAAAGTCCGTGACTTAGACACAGCGCTTCGCCATGCAGCGTTTTATTACATCCTTTGATAACCCTAAATGTAACAGACCTGTAAAATTAATACTACGATCCAAATTAACCAGTTCAACACAGCACATTTAACATTAATTGCATATTATCGACACTCTAAGAAAATTAAAATCAAAATTATAATGTTTCACAACTCAGCACTCATGCAGTATAGTTATTTGAGCACTGTTCCTTCAAGTCAACTAATATATTTGGAAAGCAGCAAGGAAATAGTTAAATAACTGTAAATAAATTAAATGCTTACTGCCTCCCAGGTTACCAGGGAGGCTAGATTAACCTATCAATGCTGGCTGCCTAATCATATTTAATAGTTGTATCTGTTAATCAATCAGAAAGTTAGCCATACTTGAAACAAATTATTTATGATATGATAACACTAACACTGCGCACCAAATTAAAACTCCTCAGAAAAAAATACATGATGCATACCAGACGCTGTACCATTTAGCAAAAATTAAAACCAGCTAAATATACATTATAAATCCTCATATCATTCCTTAGTCCTTACTCGGAATGCTTCCTGTGTTGGCTACCTCCACCCGTTCCATCGATCCTCTTGTAGGCCCAGCGCTCTGAGGCCTCGGCCTAAACCTGACCCTCGACCGAGGGCTCCTGCCGGTCTCCCCCCCGGGGCGTTGACTCTGCCCCACGCTAGGGGGCGTTGGACCAAGGGTGAACGAATTTGGAGTTAAGTTAAAGGGTATCGTTCCAAAGGTGAACTTACTTGGGCCTACGTTAGAAGGCATCGGTCCAGGGGTGGACTGACTTGGCCCTACATTAGAAGGCGCTGGTAGAAAGGTAAAGGGACTTGGGCCTATATTAGAAGGTGTTTGACCAAAGGTGAACTGATTTTGTCTTACGTTAGAAGGCGTTGGTCCAAGGGTGGACGGAGCACCAACAAGCCGGAAATTTCCAGGCGTTGGGAAATTCAGACTTGCTGAGTTTGTGCCGAAGGAGAATGGAGCTTGAGTCCGGGAAAGGTGTCCGCTTGAAAGGGACGAGGTGACTGAAAGGGGTAGGGGCGTGAGAGGGGTGGAGAAAGAGGGGACAGCAGTCGGGAGAGGGGCTCCAGAGAAATGTGTAGTGGAACAGGGAGAGGTAAAGGATGCTGTAAGTGGCGCGATGGAAGGCAGCATGGGAACAGTCTCCATCTCAGCTTTACTCCCAGAATCCTGCAGTATATAACGTTGTTGATGCCATAAAATTTGTTTAATACTGCTAATTACACAGATTATAATTTCAAAATCAAACAATTTCTATTTATTTTAAATAATCTAATTATTATCCACAGATTGAAAGATTAACAAAAAATCAAATCCTAACTTCTAAAATCATAATTCATACATCTAATTCTAAAACGTTAAAGAAAATACGTCCAATCTATTTTAATATTGATTTCATCAAATTCCAAAGCCCCTAGCCGTTTTTGCAAGTTTAGTACAATACCCATAACCTTAAAAAAATTTAAATATTATTACGCTTATTAGATCCATTATATACACTATACAAGGTCATGCATAACAAAAGCTAAACACTCTACAATCCTTGACCTATTCTAAGTCTTCAATTTATACAACAGGTCTAGGCTGTACTGATGAAATACAAAATAATCACATGAATGAACTTGATGTATGCATCTATGCTATTCAAATCCAAGTCTACGGAACAGCGTCATCCAAGTCCGGACCCAGGTGTCCTTCCCCCGGCAGAGTGCGTGCCCCGAATCGCGGCCGCATTTCCCCGTTAGATAGCGATATCCAGACGCTGTTGCAGGAACGAAGTTGAGAGTGCTTCTCCTGTCAGCGACGCTATCCGTCCTTCCAGCTCTGCGGTGAGCGCCCTATAAATTAACCTAATTTTTAATTAGATTAATTATAAATTTACAATAATTTAAAAAACACAGGCTGTAAATAAATATACTACAAAAGCTAATCGTTCATGAGCTTTGCACGTGACTAACCTGGCCATATGTTCCAAACTCAAAGATGACCGGATATTCGCCGAATCGGATGGAATCCCCTGGAGAGAGTCGGATGGAAGTGTTCTGGATGCGAAGGTCGTTGACGTACGTTCCCTCCGATGTGTTGAGGTCCTGCAGCACACAGCTGTCGCCCTGGTCCATGTAGCCAATCAGCGCATGCTGCGCGTCCACTGAGGAGTCCTGGTGAGAAACAGTATTAATACAAATATAAGTTAATATATTACTTGGTAGAAGTCACAGTTAATCAATGATCAAAAATTTTCACAAAAGGATTAGTAAAAAAATATCTTATTACTGGTATTAACTAAGTGACAATTTTAAAATGTCTCTTCAGCAATTAAAACAGTCGTATTGTATGGGTAAGTTACGATTTGGTACTAAAACAAATGTATCCTTAAATAGCAATATATAGGCCAAATTCCACAGCACCATGTCGCGGCGCTAACTATCGTAGATGATTTAGTCAAGATCGTTTCCAGATGTAGCTTTAAATCCAAACTGCAAGGTAAAAAGCATAGAATAAAACTCATCCTGATGTACAGTCATTCCCATCAAAATAGCATATACTGCTTTGTTGAGACTGTTTTTTACACAAATGTTAGTTGCACCTTGACTTCCAGATTGCATCCTTCTCTCCCAACCGTGGTTACTTTTGTGCTGAGGCGATGAACTCCATTGCTGCTGCGTAGAAATGCCTTCATTTCTATACAGATGAGTAAATTTGCTGTCAAAATAGAAGTCACAATTAATCAATGATCAAAAAACTTCCCGAAAAGACTATTTTAAAATATCTTATTACTGGTATTTTTTGCTAGGTGGCAATTTTAAAATATAGTTTCAGCAAAAGCAGTCGTATAGTCCAGTGTGGTAAACTGAGGCGGCCTAAATTACAATGTATACATAGATCGAGCATTAGATTGCGCATTCTTCAAAAACACTCTACAGCTGATACAAAATGTTCAGTTATCTGAATCAGGTTAAGCATCGGTTAGGCTATCAACTTTAGCATAGCTTACTCTTTCTGTAACAGATATTACACAAGAGCCTGATAGCCTGATGAGATAGTATCTGTTGAAGGATAGGCCTTTCATCCAGGCTTTGTCGTTACACAATCGTGTCTTGATCATGTAACGCGATTTGATCTATATCTATTGCATATCTGATCTACATCACACTTAAAATATAGTTTTATACAGAAATGCTGTAAGCGTAATTATTATGAATTGATTATTACAAAATAGTCTATCAATACATTAGTATGAATAAGCCTATAAGATTAATTGATATAATATTAATATTACAATTATCAAACACCAAAGGTGTTTAGGTTTCTAAAACGGTCGTTCGTCGATATAGCGCTCGCAGAAACTCGCTTTGTGTGACATCCCCTCTTACACTAAAACTCCTATTGATATGAAACGTGTCAAACAGTTTCAGACCATCAGTCTCCTGGCTTTTCACCAAAAAAATTCTACACTTTCCACGCAGAAATTAAAGTTCAATCTCGTGTGGACTACAAAACTTTCGTAGTTAAGGCTATCATTAGTCGTCGCTTATCTAGTAGTCGCATTTCATTGTATTCTCTAGGGGGCAGTGTGAGTCGTCGATAACAATGCTATCGCCAATCGCACTGCATTGGCACAATTTTGTGGTCCAATTTTAAATTTAGATTCTGAAAAGTATTTAATTTAATACTGAATTTAAAATGGATTGAGGAGGGGGGAAGCGGTAATCTCTTTTACAATCAAGTAAAGAGGGAGGCGGTAATCACTAACAAAGAGATGATTATATCTAAGCTGCAATTCTTTTAAAAGACCATTACTTACATTTTGCTAGCAACTAAAAATCAACAAAATTTATGTTTTGTGTTCTTTTCGGCCAATGAGATGATATAGGGGCGGAAAATTTTGCTACCCCCCCCCCATTCCCTCCTCTCAGGCCCTCACTCCCGCATGCATGTTCATTGTTCGCATGTTCGGAGCTCTGGGCTGCAAGTTTATTCTTTGTTCCCCGACTTGCTGGGGTAGGCTCAATTTTCTATGAAACTGAGGTGTTTGGTAGGCAGCAGCGCTGCACATCTACTTCTTAATTATTAGTTCATAAATAGTTTATTTATGCAAAATATTCTGCTAATATAGCACTATGACATGTACTTAATAGCATTAACTTAAGTAAACACACATTCGCAATTTAGTGGCCAGATACCCCTCCTAGGCAGGGATAGGCCATTTGTAGCAACTGACACAAGAACCTGCGTGCTCTGACCCCACAGGGGGCAACGGGGAGAGCGTGAGAGGCCTTCAGGGTGAGGGACAATTAACTCGAAAATTAATTTAATTAAGGAAATGATTATATAGGTCAAGCATTAAAAATTCTATAAAAATTGTATTACAGAAAAACCACAGTGAATTTTTAAATTTATGATTAAGTTTCAGATTCTGATTTCCCATACCAAAATACATGTGGTCTAACACAATACCTTTTACACAAAGCTTAAGCCAATTTCGTACAGGGGGCTCGTTCCTATGAAGCGTTTCTATGACGAGCTGTAGTCCGAGGTGTAAAAAGTTAAAAATACTGTTGGCCGTTTGTCACAGCTGGCTACTATATCCAGTTAGAGTCAATTAACGCAATTTCTCTATCAGCGCAAAAATTGTTCTGCTAATACTATAAGTCAATACTTATTATACTCGCACATGCAGCATTTGCTTAAGTACCTAGCCTACAATAATTATTGTTGCGTTTGTTACACATAAAATTTGCTGTCATACAGAACTTTGTGAGCAAAATTGAGATTGAGACACCTCTATGATAGCAATAGCATATAAGCATATTACTATACTAATAGTCCTCAAGCACAGGTCGACCGATTATAAATTTTATAATAATGTCTAATTTTCTCGGCTTCAGGTAGCTAGAATGAGACTAGGCCGACAACTGGCACACAATCAAATACTTAATTAATACTAAATCACTTTTTACTTGTTCATAACGCAACTAGCATAGCAGGCTATCTCTATGTACAAGAATAGAACGCACCGACTGATTTCTGGCCTGGTAACGCAGCCGTGCTCACAACACATTGCTGTCCTTAGAAACGGAGCAACTTGATTACATCTACGGGCAAGACTACTGACCGAGTACTAACCAATCAGTGCCTTTGTAGTTCTGTTGCAGCCAATCATAAGCTCTTCCTTTACGGAAATATTCTTATAATTATTAATCGTAATTATGAACGTCAATGTTCAAATACTCGCTGTGACGCTGCGGGCCTGCGGCTGTCAAAGCCGAGCGACGCGTTGTTATTTGAACTACAGTGTATAGACTACTAGTGCTAGTTCGTTATGTTTAGGTATTACAATGTCGTGACGTACACTATAGCTACAACGGCCTTAATAAATTCAACTGACGATGTTTTTATCTGGGGTATAAGCCTGCAAGTGATAGACATGTATGCTGCTTTGTTTGCGCGCGCAGGCACTGCCAGAAATTTAATGACCTATATATTATAGGTCTAATTATAATTAAGATAGTTATTCGAATTAGGGGCTTAATATTTTTAGACAGAAATGCTGAATCCGAACACGTTCTTGCCTTTTTTTCAAAGCAACACAGGCACTTTGACGTTAATATGTCAAGTTTAGAGCATTTTGACCTGCTAACCCACTTACTGCTCATTCGCTCGACTGCATTCGATTAGAATTCTATCAATCAAGTCACTCTAGCGTTGTTTTATCTCGGCGACCTCACGCAACTCTTCACCAGACGACCATGGCCAGGACACAGGACCGTTACTGTAGGCTTAGGCTAACATTGCGACGGTCGACTGACAGGACTGGTCTGCGATCGAGCACAAATCAAAATATCACCAATAGGCTATAGGCAATTCAATTAATGTAATTCTAGCGTCTAGTTTTGTTACTTAACAAACTTTAACCTTTTTCATAAAATCACAATTATTATTTTTTTTTATATTTGCGTCAAAATTAAATTTCGATCATAAGCATCACAATAAAAATGCGAAGCAGTCAATTCAACTACAAAACTTGTCCGTTAGCTAGGAGCCCAACAAGCCATTTAATTAATATAACGTCAAATATGCGTTGTT
>JAQIWG010002752.1:0-19541 GCA_034695025.1 Chamaedrilus cognettii | reverse complement strand
GATCCTCAACTACATATGATCCTCAACTACATATGATCCTCAACTACATATGATCCTCAACTACATATGATCCTCAATTAAATATGATCTTCAACTAAATAAGTTCCTGAACTAAATATGATCTTTAACTAAATAGGATCCTTAACTAAATATGATCTTCAGCTAAATATGATCCTCAACTACATACGATCCTCAATTAAATATGATTCTGAACTAAATGTGATCCTAAACTTAACATGATCTTCAACTAAATATTATCCTCAACAAAATATGGTATGCATTGAGCCAAACAAAAATGATACCTAGCAGTTTGCGGTTTACAACATAATAAACAAATGATATCTCACCACAGAACGTCTACTACTTCCTGGTTTAAAGATGACGGAGCGTAGTGCAATTATACAAGATAGAATGCTTGTAAGATTTGCGTAGGGATAAAAATTTATAATAATATATTCTCTTCACATAAAAATTTTCTAAGATGCATTCGTGAATGATACCCTTGATTTCAAAACGAACAGATGCATGCCTGCTGGACTGCATACCGGTAGGCACCGTGCCGGGAGATGACGTCACGCTGCCTTGCCGAGTCAGAGTCTTCGTCATCACCATTGCCACCGCTTATGTCACCGTCGCTTACCGGCAATTGCTGCGGCAGGCAAGCAAAGTTGTTAGTCTATAGTCAACTGCTGCATCTGGCAACCAAACAGTTGCCAACTTGTCAGTTCACCGGATAGAATTTCCAATTCAGACTGGCAATAAAGCAGATGCTACAGGCAATAAAATAATTAACTAGTAAGAATGTTTAGCAAAAGTGGTCCTGTCGCCCAAATTTAATTTTCCTTCATAAACAGACCTAAAAAATGTAGAAGAACGTGGAAACAATGAATCTATTGTAACAGTACACATAACCTAATGAAATGCTGTTAATGTCTACAAGAAAACGTTCTATCTTTCAATATCTTTTTTTTATTACCCTGAACAAAAAATCAAGTGAAAATCATCAGATTAAATAATTTACAACCAATCAAGTATTAGCCACAGGCATTAAAATTATAGTATAATTGACTGCTAATATTAATATAAACTGCATGCATAGATCACACATCCATGGGCTATAAAGTGTTGATACAATGAAGATTATAACGCTTTGAACCGTACATACCCGGACAAACTGGTACTGCTGTTCCCCCCCGGTGGGCGCGGACTGCTGCTGCGCGGCCTTAAAGACCGACGAGATGGACCGGCTGTGCAGCCCGACGCGCACCACGGCTCTCTTGTCGACCAGCGGCGCACCGGCCTCGCTCATCGTCAGCGTCTGCAAGCAAACCGATCACCCACTGTTACATATCATCATCATCATTGTATACCGTAACTAGATAAACTTAATATAAATAAATTATAAGAAAAATAAAAAACCGCAATATAGAATTCAAAAACGCGTCAGTACCGGCATCATTAGACAAGATTTCACTTAAAAACTCATAGTATCCAGCTACTTGGAGACCTAGTGTACAAGTATACAGACATTAACGACATCAATCAAAAGAATTAGGAAGTACCGTAGTTTGATACCAAAAGCGATGACGACTAGGCCTATTGATTACTCACACGCACGGTTGACGTCATCCGATGATGTCACCGACGCACTCTTTGTCTTCCACACGCTAAATTAGATCAAGTCTCGTAAATCTGGCGCCACAAACCTAACCAACAGCGATTTAACCGCGTGTTAGGCAAAAATTAGGCAATATGAAACTTTTCAAATCCGCTTTTAACGGAAATTAAAGCTAAATAATCACAACTCAGAGATTTACCCAGACTGCCCTGCGAATAACAGTGTTACGTCATATTTTGGTCATAACTCTGATCTGTTTAGTTTCGCCACCTCAAAGTTTACTCCTGTTTTAGCGCAGAAACATAACAACAAATTCTCTGATAAAAATAATGGGTAGTTTTAACGTTAATTTTTGTAATATTTTGCTCTAACAAAATCAAAACCTTCCATTTTTTTTATGTAAATATTTTATCTACGAAACTAAATATTTATAAAAGTGGCAATAGAAGACAATTTTGAAGTTACTGCTGGCTTCTTTTTTAGTAAGCCTAATTTTTATACTTCATGCCCCTTTTTTATTGTTAATGATATATAATAATTTGCTTTTTGTAGTGTTTAGGGACCGTGTGTAGCACAATTACTATATACAGTCCGGTTCTGCGCAAGAGAGTTGGCACAGAACCCTTCACCTTCTTTTTTTGCCTTTAACGACTCTCCCGGGGAGCTCTGAGCTACAAGCCAATTCTTTGTTCCCTGGCAGGCCTGCAGTTATATATGCCTTGCTGCTTTAAATTATAAATTAAATGTGCATAATTTGAAATATAGAACAACGGAGCTATTTTCCGCCTAGGTTAATTTACGCACATAATTTCCACACGTACAATCCGAAATAATCAGCATAGTGCCTACTTCTCACAATTCAGCACAACTTTAGTGCAAGATTTTGACAGATAGCAGCCGATTCAATTATGCAATGCATACGGGTCACTGCTAATCGGCATTGGTTCTTCTGGCGATAATAGAAATAAGTTCTTGTTCAACATGACAAAATAATGGAACTCATACTATTTTCAAAATAGCCCACAGGTTATAAAACATAACAGGGTTTGCAGGATAACAGTGATGTTTATTATTTACAGTCATTGTTAAATCAAACTCATTGATATAATTCAACACAGTTCACCAATATAGACAAAAAGATAAATTTCTACCCTTGTTTGAATAACGTCCGTGTACATTTACCGCGTCATGACAGGAAGATCTATTTGGAAGATTGAAAACAGCAAAAAAGATGCTTCAAAATCAGATTATAACTATATACAATCCGCAACATTCAACTAGAACGCGACTCGATACATTTTCAACACATTGACCTTGACCGGTGGTTACCTGCCATCTCTAAAACAATGTCTCTAAAACAATTCACCAACACCAATACCACTGAACAGAATTCTAACAGCTAGTACAGCCTGCCCAGTTGAATGAAATGAAAATATTCTAACATTCATGAAATTCTTGAATTGGAAATAGTCGAACATTAAGCAGAGATAAGCAAGCCGTGCAACAAGCTTTCTTATATTTGGAAATTCAGCAGTTGCATAAAAATATAATTCTAACCCATCTCGTTAGTCTATGTAATATTTCAGGGTCATTTTCATTGTCTTTATCACCGATTGCTCCTACAGAATAGCCAAACTGCATATATTTGTAAACACATCACTAGTAAGCAAACTTTCTAACTACTCGTTGGACATGAAAAGAAATATGCACGCGCGATGTACATTAAACCCATTTTAAACGAAGTTTAAATATACACAAAAAAACTCGGTGATACAACGAAGGATGATAAAGAACGATAGCCAATTGCAAGTTTGGCAGCAAGCGCTTTCGAAACTCATCAACCGATTTTGATCTTAGAAACCCTTGAATAAATTTTTTCTTCCACAGTCGACCAAAGGTTGTAAAATGCATAAGCCGTGTGTATTTGCATGCATTGAACTACAACACACCATTCGCATGCCATTGGAACACTCCTTCAGAAATATAACACTATAGAAAGCACAAAAAATCATAGATCCGCTACTAATACTAGTAATGGCTTTTAATGGTCTAATGACCTCATCGGGTTCCCCCCTTCGCCATGGGCAACCATCAAATTTATGGATGAAAACTCAAGACAAAGGATTCAAAGAAAGGGCACATGATAGAAATCCATCTCCACAACCTGCACTGTAGATACTGTAGTCGCGCAGCAGCACGCAGATCACAACTATAAATAACTTCACATAAACTCTATTTTCAGCCATTAAACCGTGATAGTAGCGAACTAGGAAGGGGACATTAATTTTTTTCAAATGCCTCGTCATTAAAATAGTTCAGTTCAAAAGCTTGAATTTTAGGGCCGTGTGTGACAACAGGGATCATTACAGTCAAAATCATCGAGGCAAACAAACGCCTACCCATCTTTAGTCGCCTTTTACGACTTGCCCGGCGAGCTCTGAGCTGCAAATCAATTCTTTCTTCACCGACTTTCAGATCCATTCAAAGGATTGACTGCAGCAGTTAACTCTGCACCATATTCCAACAAGACACTGTTGGCCCTCGCTGGCAAGACAATAAACTTTCACACATTGGTCCGAAAAAACTTAACCCATACGTGTACATGATTCCTCCAATTATTGTTAAATTTGCATCAAATTTCTGCAGTTTATTGTAAAGTATTACCAGACACAATATTGCCCATGGTGCGTTCTCAAAGAGCGCTCTTTTTGCATCCAAAAATTGTCTTTAAGACGTTTACGCTTTAGCTTGCAAAAAGTGCTCGCTTCTTTTTGGCACCACCGAGTAGCAGACAGAATTTGATGCAATCGGAGCTCCATAAGATCACAGATTGCCTCCACATTTCATACTATATACATCATACATCAATATATTGCGCATACCGTACGCAACACACTAAATGATCAATCAGCACAATTTGGTACGGTACTTACGCCATACAAGCTTTTGGCGCCCGAAAGAACAAAATTACTCACAGATAAAGCATATATTTATATTCTTTGTACACATTATGAACACGTGATCATCGCAATCTAGGACTAACGGCTGTCGAGGTGTAATTCCCTTCATTCGCGAGCAGATCCAAATCCAAATGGTCCAATCGAGGGTTGAGGACGCTAAAATAAGATCGGAGGGGGGGAGGGTGAGCGACGTGAAGTGCGGAGATCGTTCAGTAGCGATTGATGCCAAAGATTCGAACACCGTCGAGGAGGGGCAGTTTAGGGATGAGAACTGCCAGCAACGATACGGCGTTGACGCCAAAGTGATATTTATCGTACTTTGTGTAGAAACTCGCGAGGAAGAATCTATATGAAGCAACAAAATTACTGTTAAGATACCTATTTAAAACTCTGGCCATTAAGCACACAAAATTTTGCAAAAAAATTAAAACTTTTAACCAAAACTTTAAAACCAAAAAGGTACAGAAAACACCACTATATGCAATAGGCATTATATATAGTGATGTTTTCTATAGCTTTTTGGTGGTATTTGGATTTGGGGTGTAGTGTGACTTTGCAAATGTAGCTAATATTACTGACGATTTAAAACAATCCAAAATAAATATTATATCCGTCAAAGAAAACAAATAAATGCAAATACATTGTTTGGATTTGCATTGCAAATACTGGCTAATGTCAAAAAAGTTTTAATTTTTTGCACATATCTTTGCAAGCAAAAACGTTTGTTTAAACCAATGTAACTACTAGTATATAATTCTCCATTGCTACTCAACTACTTCACATTGCACAACATCTCCGAACTAAAAACATCTACCTGCATCTAGCATAGCTCTTGCAAGGATTCACTTTCAGTTTTGTTAAGCTCGTCATTACCATCATGTAACTTAGTTGCCAAATTATACCGGCTAATTTCATGCCAGCAATTTTACTAATAAATGTAACTAGTTTTTATTACGCTTGAGAACTCACAAAACGATGGGTACAACGGTGAGAAACTTCCTCGACGCAGAGAACTGGAGACCGTAGTCGAGCTGCTCCCAGACCGTGCGGTAGCGAAACTTGCCCTGGTCGGCCGTCTCAAAGGGCGTCCCCTTCTCTATGTGCAGCACGATGAACATCAGCTGAAATACAACAAAATGTCGTGTGAAACACCACAGAACATCGATAACCCAAGAGCTTTAAACTGGACTTTTACTGCACACGAGTTACAACTATGCAACTCAATGACACACTCAATATATTCATATAACAAACTATTTAATGCGTTAACTGTTCACAAATCACGGTGAGAGCTGAAAGATTGAAGTTAGAACACAGCAGCGAGTTCACTAAATGTTAGAACACATCAGGTCAAATTTTGAACAAAATGACATAACAGAAAAAATGGCATAACACACCTTTCAGATCACACTATCACATCCGTAGAACAAAACTTGCATGATAAAGATGTGATAATCAGAGAATCACGATTGTCATTGCACACAAACCACAGAAACTTGAATAACTTCTAATGCATAGGGCTGAAATTAAACACAAACCGTGTTGTGAATGACGTTGGTGAGGGTCCACGCCATGGCGACGGACAGAAAGGGGAGACTGAGGAACACATAGTGGATAAAAGCTACGACGATAACGTATGTCACCCACATTCCCTTGCTGTTGAAGTAGGTCGAGTTAGGGTTAGGCTCGCTGTGAGCCACGCCCACATTCATCTTCAAATAGCTGCTAAGAACCAGCAACAAAAACAGGTATCTAACACCGTTAACAGGTAAAAATAAGATGCAGTCACAACTCGCGAAGCTTAAATAGATTTTTCATGACTGCCTAACACAGACTTCAGGCTATGAGCCACTGCATTCAAAAGCTCAAATCAAACTGAAAAACTGGTGGGTCGTAGAATATAATAAGAAACACAGAACAGCTGGTCTCAGATGAACTTTTTCATTGTCAATTGTGGGTCAAATTCAAGTCGTCAACAATAATAATATAATTTTTTCTATAAAAATGTTAATTACAAAAAAATTGCACTTCAACAAGTGTATTTCACACGTACATTAAATGCAGTCTCGAGTAGGGGCAACTTATCAACTATAGTATGTCACAAATATGCAAGGTGACGCAATTAGGCAATTTTCTATATTACATTTGGCGAATTTCTCGAAACTCGCATAGGTATCGACGCAGCTGCGTAGGAGATGTTTAAGTCGTACAAGCACGAGCTTTCTCCCTGAACGATAATGCATGAAAGAGGTACGCATTCGGCGAGCACTAAAGCATTGTAAATATGAATATCGACGATTAGGCCTACGTTTTTACATTAATAAATGCTAAAAGAAATTCAAATATAAAAACTGCTCTAAATGTAAATTTACAGATAAGATTCAGAGTTACAATCGCTTGCTTTAATGCAATTTCTCCGACAATATCGTTACCAGAATTTCTAGTGCTTTCGCATCGTATTAGCTAGTCATTTCCGGTGTGGAGTCTTTTACTCGTCAAAACAAATCTATTCGTCAAAAATTAAATGCTTGTTTAATAGGCTGCAGCCTGTTTACTAGGCCGATTACTAGGATCCGTGGTTCACGATTCTTATACTTTCACAAAATAATTATGTAACTAAATTAAATAACTAATACCTACATTTTTGTCAGATATTTTGACAGATTTACTCGCTATCGTAGGATACCTTTACTTAATGGATCTACCGGAAGTTAACATTTTTTTCTTAAATCAGTTTCATTTATTAAGCTGATATCCGAGCCATACTCACAGTATGAAATTCTTGCCGACAGGATACAAGATATAGATACAATGCTATGCATACAATGCTATACAAGACAGGATACCATACAGGCGCCAAAGTACCACAGTATGTGAAAGTACTGTGCAAACAAAATACAATTCTTCACCATTACATTTTCAGTCTATTGAACAAACCATTTAATAATTGCACCAGACATCCTGACATTAATGGAAAAAAATTACTATCAAAGAGCTATCTAACAAGGCACTTGATAAGGCAGAAAAAATATATAATGTACTCAAAAGCTATATACAAATTATACAAATTAACCCAAATAGCCTTAGTTTGCGCTAATTATAAGCATAACTTTTTACACGTCACAAAACGCCATATATCCTATAAGACCTATAAGAGGCAATCTACACAATCAAAGTCATTGATAACATTGATAAAACATTATGCCAAAAATGTTAATATTCTTACAATAAAATGGATTCATTCAAGATTTGGGAACAAGATCCTACAGTTGGCGGTATGCTAATTGATAGTATTCTATGGCGAAGGCAGTGCAACAAGCAGGCGCACAGCAATCAAGCTAGCAACACAGATCCACAATAATAATAAAAATTACGAAGAAAGTGAACTTGTAAAGTGAACTTTGCACTCAACTTGTAAAGTTGACTGCAGTCAAAATGTTTGCTACTAAATGCAGATTCATTTGAAAAACACTCTCATAATTTATTTGAAACCCATTCCATCATATAGAACCAAGTTAATATTTATTTTTTGTATCTTAATATGTTAATATCTGCTTACTTATCTAATATTTTTGGTTGGAAAATCCCAGCAATGGTTTGCAAACTCAAAAAACCACAACGATCGCATAATAAGCAGTGCAAGGAATTCGTGCAATGAAGGTAAATGAGCAATTAGGATTCAGGATTGTCGGTCGTCACAGCAGATTGCCGCAGAAGTCGCCGAACACACTTTGGACACGGAACAAGGCTTGTCTTGCACTGTCGATGGTACACAGCCTTGCACTGGTCACACTGCAAGATGCACAACGAGAGCAATGGTTACACTGCAAGGTTCACACAGACAGCAGTGGTCACACTGCAGGGTTTACACACACAGCACTGGTCAAACTGCAAGCTTCACAGAAAGCACTGGTCACACTGCAAGGTTGACAATGCCACCACTAACCGATGCAGGCTCATTAAAAATTCTATTGGACACCCAAATAATAATAAAATTTAAAAGCAGAACAAATACCCAAATGATTAGCATGAAGATAAAGAATAGTACACTTATACCAGATAGCCCGCCAAAAATTTTCATGCAAAATGGAAAAAAAAATATTGTGTAGCAATCAATCCGGTAGCATCCAATCTCCACTGCACATATTATGCTTACTGCACACATAAAAAATAAACAATAATTATTGCACAAATTACAAAGAAATACATCAAACAGCGCTGCAATCGTGCGCCGCACCCACCCGTACAGTGGTGTCGGTCTCGAAGGGGTAGATGGGCTTGGCCTGCTTGGAGGCGTGCTCACACAGCTCGCAGTAGAAACCCTTCTGGCTGCAGAGGGCGCAGTCATACACGTGACTCACTCCGATCTCGATCCACTTCTTGAGTTTGGCCGCCAGGGTGCCAGAGGGCACCTGCGTCAGATCCTATATACAGCCAACAAATACTGAATCTGCTCGCACGGCACTTGACTGCAGCCAATGGGATTGCTCCATAAGTTTTGATTTTAACTTTAGGCGTATTTTGGAAAAATTCTATTGGCTTGCGACAGCAAGCGAAAACAATTATCGGAGATCGTTGGAAAATTTAGAAACGTTAAAAATGCAAATGATGCAACAAGACATCTCCGAGCGCGAAACTTCCTCTAGTCACAATTTTAAATTTGTTTCAAAGCTCTGAGCATTACTTCTTTAAATTTCTCTCGAGTGCTTGAAATCTAATACATAGCACTTCTTTGCTAAATCTTCTATCAATTTTCTTATTTTATTACAGCAAAAATATGCATCAAAATTGTACACTGCGCATGCATACATCTTCATGCTCAAGAATTTGTTCATAACAAAACAGCCGCTTACATCAAATCTAATGAAAAGGATTACATCGAAGAGTATAAAATAAATGTATAAATTTAATTTTTTTTTTAATGCTGACAAGTCAGACCTTGACTGAGTAGATGTGTTCGTTCTCGCAGAGATAGAGCTTCATCTCCACCTTGATTTTGAAGTCCCGTGAGCTTGGGTGTCGGCAGGTAAAGAGGTACGACTTAAGGTATCGCAGCCTTATCCTCAGGACCTGCGCAGAATTCAATCATGACCATGACCAGGGTTATGCTTGGCAGGCGTCTACACCTAAAACAAGGTTTTCTGTTCATTGTACGGGCGTATGGCAGGCGCAGTATTATGCGTGAAATCAACAATCCTATAGTGACGTAGGCTTTTGCGGTTTTTAAAGGCTGAGTAATAAGCACTGCGCTTGCTTTGGAAGGAGCAGGCGTATTGCTACATATGTTTAATCAAAGCAACACGTAACCGAGACTATGCCGTTAGTAAAAATTGATTTGAATGTCTGTTTCGACACACAAACAAGCATCGTACCCTTTCCTGTACATAGTGTAGCTGTATTACCGCCAGATAGGCCAGTGTGAATAATAAGCATACTCATAAATGTCCTACAATATGAGAAAACAAACAATTCCATGGTAGTGTACATCAAGATATCATTATGATGTAGGCAATCCCAAGTAACCCTGTAACAATGTTGAAAAACAGTACCTCGATTGTACAAGGCAGACAGCCCACTTGTTTTGACAACAAATCAAGCGTTACAGAGAATCCATATTCAATTATCTCCCGACCTTGACGTCTGCCAGCAGGGTGACGTGGTGGTAGAGCAGAGGATTGAGCTTGTCGATGTTGAGCAGTGGTTTGTCGAAGAAGTCCTGCAGCCGTGCCAGACTCGTCTTGCACACTGCACCAACAGGTGGCGCACCAATATACAGACAATAACAAGTAATACCGATGTGCAATAGGTTGTAAATAAGGTCACGCCTTGATTGTAAGTTCTTGCTAACGAATGGCTTCAATAGTAGGTAAGAGCCTAGCTTATACAGCAACGACCGAGCGAAATTAAGTATATAAAAGCATTAACAAGGAAGCGTTCTACACTCGACTGCTATGATGAAACCTAAAAACAATTATTCAGTTTATAGAAGCACTCAGTTCTTGTTTCTGAATCTTTGTCCCAACACCTTTTCGACAGATTTTGTCATCGGTTGCAACATTTGTTTCACCAACCAACCAAGTTGAAATATTTTGAGTATGGTTGGCATGTAACACGACTGCAAGTACCACCAGCATGTAGTTAGCACTTGTCTATCACTGACCCCTGAATGGCCTCAGTTTATCACTGAACCCTATACGGCTCTCACTGACCCTTGTATGGCTTGTATGGTAGCTCACTGATCCCTGTATGGCTTGCATGGCAGCTCACTGACCCCTGTACGGCCTAAAGTCCCAGTTGAAGACGATGCGCGCTGGGATGCAGTGCTGTTCGTTCTCGTGACACTCGTAGCAGTAGTACGACCCGTCAAACTCACACAGCCTCTCTCCTCCAAACACTGAACAAGAAACAGAAAAAGAATATCATAAAGCATGCTGTTACTGTAAACTGCAACGCTCATAGCGTTGAGGCCATAGCGTAGGAGTGCTATGCTTAACAACTTATGAGCAGGCAAGGGGCTAGATATCGCCCACCGAGTAGGAACAGACCCGACTGCTTCACTACACTTTTTAAGTCAAATTTGCGATCAGAAAGATGCCTAACTACAGCATAAGAAAAATCTCAAAATTGAAGCAAATCACAGTTTAATCAAGAATACATTCAACACAAATGCCAATAACATTAGCAATAAACTATCAAATTTTAAAGTGAAAGTCACTCCTCCTGCAGAGAAGATAACAAGAGAAAGTTTTCTACCAAGAATTAGTGTCAAGATAGAAACGTCAAAGAGAGAACACTAACGCATGCCGATGGGCCTGACGCAACCCCTGCACTGGTAACACTGGCGGGCGAGCCCCTTCTCGGTCCTCAGCACACACAGACCGTCGTCACGCTGGCTCGACTGCAGCACCACAACACCTTCAACTAATACCACATCTAACATCGTCACAAGTCATTACTCTCAAATATCTAGCCACTCTCAGCATTCTACAAAGTCCATTTTCCATAGGCAATATGCTAGATATACAACAGTAAATTACCGGTACCCACAATTTGTTACAGTAATGTACAAAAATTTGCAACGTCAAATAAGCTGACCAATAAACTATTGATTAAGTTGATCAACTTGCACAATTTAGATCTGAGACGATCAATGCTAAACGAGACAAACGCGACGTACGTCATCAGGTGTCATCAACCCAGAGTTGTTGCAGCCCGTTAGTAGTCTGTTAGCCCCATCTCCCACATTATCATCATTATCCTTCCTGTTCTCTTCCTCTCCCCTGCCCGACTTGTTCCCCCTGTCCCCCACCACGCCCCTCCCCACCGCTCGAGGCTCATCAGGGAGGGTGTCGATGAGGTCCTGTATGGGATTTAGGCGGCGCCCCCTGCCCCCTCCCACAGGGATGTGACTGGTCAGTAGTGCGCTGTATGAATCTGAACACGCACACACAACACTTTCTAAGTTAATATTAAAAATCTAAGTTAATATTTAAAATCAAACTAAAAAAAATAGCATGTATGCATTTATTAACATGCCATAATCATAATTAAAATTAAGCTTCTAACAATAAAAATAATAACAAAATTGAATTTTTCATCCATTTCAGTCTCACGACCATATCTGCGACGATGACTAACGACCCTTCTGAATAACAGCTAACCACAACATGTCACATGCAGCAAGAAGGAAGTGCTAAAAAGACAATCAGAATACAGAGCAGAAAGAAAGAAAGAATCGCATTAAAATTACAAGATATTACTCGTTTTGAATATAGACACAAGTTAGATTTTAGAAGTATTGTGATGACAATTTGACATGCTCTTTGATCAAAAAACATGATCCTTAGCACATCAAAGATTGAACCTAACAAACAAAATTCATATTGCGAGGAACTTTAAGAAAATTTTCACCATAAGCGCAGTATGTTTAGTGCCCACCTTCGATCACGAGCCGCGTGGCCTGAGTTGAGCCGTCCTTTGCGACACTAGTCTCTGTTGCTGTAACCGATAACTGCGCACGGGTATTTCCGGGATTTATTTCCTGGGCTGTTGATCGCTGGGCTGGGCTACCCTCCCTCGGGGCTATGGGGCGAGTGGAAGCCGACCCAGTGGCTCCCTGGGGCCCTGCTGGGCTGGAATCACGGGCTTTCTGAATATCTTTCTTCACAACACCGCCTGGTTCTTTAGCGCTCGTAGCCAGAGACTTATCACCACTGGTTTTTCCGCTGGAAAGATTTTCTGAAGAGGATGTGACGTCATTAGGTTTAGTTGCGTGCGATTTTCGCTCGGGAGATGTTTTATCCATCTGCTTTTTATCTTCCGATTTTCCTTCTGATGGTTTTTCATTCGATGATTTTTGGTCGGTTAATTTTCCATCGGCTGCTTTTCCATCCGGAGCCTTTCCTTCCAAAGAATTTCCAAGGTTGAGTTTTTCATCAGACGTTGTCATATCGTGGGGATTTCCATCCGACGACTTGCTTTGCACAACTTCGGTAGACATCGGCAGAGACGCCGGCAACGATGAGAAAGTGATGCTTAGATCGTCGTCTGTTTGATAGGAGTCAATAACAGTCTGCAGGTCAGCATTGCCGAGATGGTCGTATTTTGCAAACCGCTCGTTAATTTTCTGATCGTAGTCGAGCGGGTAGTTCTTGAGATTTGACTTGATGACCTCAAAGCGCCGTTCTTGCTCCTCATTGGTCAGTCGGTGACCTGACCCCTCATCCAATCCGGCGTCAGAAGAGTCGGGGGTCAGGCCGTAGACTATGCTGTACAGATCCTGCAAGATGTTTTCATCAAATACAAATTAATTTCCAGCTACACTCATAAACCCATCAGACGATCATTTGCCACATCAGAGCTTACGCGTATTGCACATTGCAACGCCGTTTAAAAAATGGCGACCACCAAACAATTCGCAATACACAATACAAAGGCATTACGTGACTGCGTGTCATCTTGATGTCATCTTTAGTACAGGCATCTTAAGCCTAGCATCCTCAACAAAGCAAGTGACTAAAGAAACGTCCATCAAATTGTGACGCCAAGATGCCAACCTGTCACATATTTTTTTAATTTTATATTTAATGTTTCAACAACAGCATTTAATTACATGCACAAAATAAAAGGTAGTAATACAAGATGGTGAAGCAATAGGGGCGTCCACGGAAGAAGTTTATTTCCGCGGCAGTCATGCAAATCAGTGGCTAGCAATACAGTCCTATTTTCCCGTATTGTACCAAATATCAAAATTTAAATCCCAAACTCAACCCAGTCCCTAGGCCAAATTTACAATAATAATAATAAATGACAGAGAAAGTTTAGAGGCAGTTTTGATGTTCAAGGGTGTCATCGGAAAGGACCTAGAGTCACAGCTTATCTAGCATAGAGAACTCTGGCGCCACCTGTCTGGCGTCAGTGAAGTCCGGGTGAGACACGAGACTCGACGGCGTGCTCCCTGACCCCTCCGCTTCCCCCGCGCCCCCCTCACCCCCCACCGCGCCCCCCGCCGAGGCCGCCAGTTCGCGAATGGCATCGATGTCATTGCGTGTCAACTGGAGCGAGTCATATGACACCGCCGCTGACACATAGTGGCCCTGTGGTGCGCTGGCCGACACGAGGCCGGTGTCAGACTGGCCCTCAGCAGAGGCTATGGGGGCCATGCGGGCTGGGCGGCGCTTGCGGGCTGCCGCAGCTTGCGCGGCCCCGGGCCTGGAGCCTAGCCGAGCCTCACTGGCTGAGTGGATCATGGATCCGCGCGCTGAAGGATGTATTCACATAAATATTTGTATATATATCGCTCACGCTTCTGCTGTGTCAATTTTGGCACTTAAAACTGAATAAAAATTCTTTACAAATTTTTTGACACATGATTGAGGCGGCTGTACGCTAGTTTGGAGCCACTCTGGGATTGATTTACAGAAAGGCATTAGACAATTAGGTTTTGGATAGTAGTTAAATCTCAATCAAGAAAAAGAGCAAAGACAAACAAAAACCCAAATTAAGAGGCGAGAGATACCATGAAGCAAAAAACGAGCAAAAAACGAGAACACATACAAATTTAGAATTCTGAATATAGAGCAAATAAACTACATATAGTATTTAATTTTAAAAAGTCACTTAAAAATAACATTAATAGCATACATTCTGGTTAAATCTACAACAATTGCTATGTAGCGTATTCTAGGAGAAACTGCTAACCGAGCGAAGCGACGCTATTGGCTGGTCGATGCAGCAGTCCCGCCTGCATGATCCCTGATAGGACGAGTGAGGACGTCGTCCATTGGTTGAGCACCGTAGAGTTGACCGACAGTTCAAATGTGAAATTGGACAGCGCTGAACAGTGCCAACGTTTTGAACAAAATACACTGACAAACTTTACCAGATATACATAATGTAAATAATAATATAAAAACAAGACCAAGAAAATTAAATGTATCAAAGGGCACAAGGCTGGAGTTCAATATTGACCCGATATAAATAATATTATGCCAAATTTTACGAAAATATGGCCAAAAATCGAAAATTTATGCAATATCTATTAATAATAAAACACGATAATTCTAAAAATATAAAATAAGGAAACAAACAAATCACTGTAACCTGAAGGTATTTCTGCATGGCTGCAGTGTACAATTAGTAGAATCTCCGTACCCTGAAGGTATGTCTGCATAGCTGCAGTGTGTTCGACATCCCTCAGATAGGCCGACTGGCGGTAGTAGTTGCTGCACTAACAAAGAGTCCACTCACAGCCTATCATGCATTAGATTGAGCGATTATTGTTGAGCGATTATATTGCAATAATAATATTATTGCATATAATCCCTTACATTGAACACTTAACCTATATAGAGGTTAAGTGTTCAAATTTCAACAAAATTGCTAAATGCTTGACAACGAATGATGAATATTGAATAAGCACCAACAAAGATCCAACAATAACACTATGGAATGGAAAATAATTAAATTCGCTAAAATTCCAGAGCTCCCAGGGAGGGGGGTATAGATATAGTCAGCCAGAAAAGACAAGATTTATTGCTACATGTCGCAGCATTGAACTAAGCTGCAATCATCCTTGTTTTCACACAGAACACCGTCAACTTGAAAAACCACTGCTATATATATAGTCACACAGAACTGAAGTCTGACACAAGGCCCAGCCATACGACTAACCGCAGTGTTAGCTGGTCAGCGAGCACCAGACCAATGTAACTCTCCAAAGCAAACTCATTGATCGTCTGTCGCACCCACGCCTGCAACCATCACCACTCAGCGCAACTCAATGGCTGCAGCTCAAATAGATAGGCTCAGAGTACCTCACAATAATGGCCGTGAACAGCACGTACTCAGCACTTGTCAAACATGTGCTGCGTAGATGGAGATGTGAAAGATCATTGTCTAAATTGCAGGTGCAGAGAAAGTGTAGCAATCATGAAGCAGTAGTGATAGACATTTTGATTATATTGCATTTAGCATTTCAATCATAATGAATGAATGTACGATGAGGAGTATAATATCAATATTTCAGATCCTATTTTAAATCCTATTAAAATTACTAGTTCTCTCACATACAGTAGTAACATAAGCAGATATAACAGAGTTAGCACGACAAGATCAAATAAATAAATAGAACACTAGGCCTAGACTAGAGATATAAAAGTGACCCACAGGCAGTCAAATAGTGATTATATTGATTCAATCAAATAACTGATTTGACATTATCAGCGCATTGGTTGAAGTGTCGTCACCCTGCAGCGCCCGATGTCGGTGCTGATCTGGGTCAGGTCAGTGATGAGTGACACAGTTCCAGCATGGGTGTACTTCCTCAGCAGACTCCAGAAGTTCTGTACATCACCACGGCTCATCAAGCATAGTAAGTTATTAGACAACTAGCCCTGCTATATTCTGAATTATTCTGAGTGAATAGCAACGAAGATGCAAAATACGCCCAGTACTTTCAGATCCCTGTGACATGAATTTAGCTGACAAGTAGATTTATCAAACACTCTGATTATATGCAGCAGCATATTCTGTATTCCAGCATTTGAAAAAAACTCTATTTATATAAACCAGCTCAATTTGACAATTATTCAATTCTGCATGGAAAATCTGTACGTTTTACTACCTCTTCTTGATTTTATTCAGTTAGCTTTAAAACTTCATCAATTAATTGAACATTTAGAAACAATTATTTTTGGTTAGTACTGCATATGAATGTAATAGATGTCAAGCTAACGAAGTTGCGGTTGTGGCAATCCAATTCAAATATACCTTGTCAGAGGAAGTGCCCTTGAGGCCGTGAAGGAAAGCAGCTTCCACTGCATGACACAGCGCATTCGTCGAATCTTGACTACAGCCAACACCATTCACAACAATGTAACCAATAACATTGTAACGCCAATTGACCAAGTCCCAAAATTTTTAACAAATAGCACAAGCAAAACGGACAAGTTTTTGTAAAGATATTTCAATAATTTCTTAGAATATTATTGGACTCACAAATATATGCTAATAATTCAAGAGAAGGGTTAACATAGCCTAGAATCTAGATCCAGCACAACTTGGCAGAAAAAACTACTAATTAGTATATTCCAATACTGAAACCTATCATAGTCAGGCCATTAGAGTGAAACTGTTACCCCAGAGCCAAATCAGATAAAACAGACGATAAAGAAAAAAACCAAACATATTAAACTGCGGTAGGCCTTTAGCAATAGCATCATTATAAATCATTGATCGAGCAAATTTTCAAAACTGTCAAGGAGCTACAATAATTATGTTCTTTACCTGCCAATGGGAGTATCGCTGTCGACATTTTGTGTCTGAATAGCAGTAGTGGCCTCCTTGAAATACAGGGTCAAGGACGCTTTGAGCCGTCTGTCTCTATCCATGACGTTCAGGTGTCAGCGCTCTGCACTCAACAAACAAACCAGGATATACTGCGGCATATAATTATAAATACTTGCACCAGTACTCCGCATAAAAAGGAACCAGATGAATAAGCTCATGCCTGCTGGTTAATAAGTGAGCTGATAATACAATGATAATTTATTTCGCCTTGATAATCATGACGACGAAACAGAACCCTAGGCAACAATTATGCACGATTGTTATACAATACTGGGACTAGCCCAGATCTGCTTAGATGACATGCAATTAAATACAAATGTCATTAAGTTTTGTGATTTGAAAAAATATAAGTGTGTCATTGCACTTGGAGGTACTTTATTGTTTGAACATCAAATAGTTGTATCTGGGGCTTAATCTGCCAATCACAAAAATGAATGAATAAAGTAATAAGTTTTGTTAGCAGTTGGCAATTTTTTTTCCATTTTGTGAAAATCTTGATCAATTTTTTATTGATCCTTAATCCATAGAAGTTCAATTTCTGATTCTATGATGATGAACACATCAAAAATTACAAAATTTGGTGACATTTTTTATTATAAAAAATGCCACACATTCTAAAAAATGCCACTGGAAGGCAACATCAACTAGATGCTGCCTTCAACTGGATTCTGCCTTCAACTTGATGTTGCCTTCAACCTAGTGCTGCTTTCAACTGGATGCTGCCTTCAACTCGATGCTGCCTTCAACAGGATGCTGCCTTTAACAGGATGCTGCCTTCAACTCTATGCTGCCTTCAACTCGATGCTGCCTTCAACTGGATGCTGCCTTCAACTCGATGCTGCCTTCTATTTTGATGCTGCCTTCAACTATATTTGCTTGAAATGCAATGTAGGGCTAGTTAGCCCTTAGTCAAAATATTATTCAATTAACCATTCGTCCTTGTTCATCAATCGTTCTTTTTGAATTTAAAGACGATCAATAAGTAATTAACTTGGACGATTAATGGCTGAAAAAGTTAACCAAGCATCTTTTCACGAATTGTCCAAGTTTTTGACCAGTCGTCCGGTAGCCGCTGCTTCGAATATTACGTTATTGGTGTTACAGCGTGGAGAGGGGAAGGGTCTAGACCACTAATCGGTAGGGAGGTATAGGGGCACCATGTAGGGGTAAATTGCTAACTTATTAACTACTGGTTTTAACTATCACTAATATTGCTAATAATTTTTGATTATAGCATTGTGTAACAGTATACAGCGTTCAAGACAGTGCCGTGCTTTAATTATTCCGTGTAAAGCCGAAAAAACGTACCTTTGTGAATCATAATACTAGGCCTTTGTAGCATTGTAGGCGCAATGTTTACAAACATGTGAGGTTGCGGAGAGCACTCTCGACGCGAGCAGCCAATTAATGCTTTGTGACGATTATAATTATCACTGGCCAGACTACAGCACCATTGGCTGACCTAGCCACGATAAGGCTGGGTCAGGTAAGGTTACTCGAATTTTATTGATCTAGTTAGCTGAATATTTTCATTTACCTTATTCATTGAACTTATTTTCGAGACTTAGATGTCTCGCTCGTCGGAGAAAGTCTGCCTTAATTATCTTCACCAAAATGGGTTTTACAATCGTATTCGCTAGGTAGCGATTAATTATGAAGTAATTCATTAATTCATCAGTGCAGTTCATCTCATTGAGGTCGACGCGCTGGCTGTCGGCCTTCAGCTCAACCATGACAAATGTGAAATTCTTGGACTTTCTTTTTTTATCTCGGTCGACCTTTCAATCCACAAAATTGGCATTCGAAGATAGAACACACGATACTGCAACTCCATTGGGCTCCCCAATTCATAATCTTAGCGTGAACGCTGCACTTTCATTCCACGTGTCTAAGCTTGAACTGGGAATTTCTGTCTCACCAAAATGTCGGCTCATGAGCCATTTTTCTTCTTAGAAATTCTCTTGCAATTCCCAAACTTCTATACACCTTGCGTACCTCTCCATGCTTTGCTTCTTCTATTTTGCTGGGATTTGACATCCTCGTCAATCGTACACTTGCCTTGTGCGCCAACGTTCGATTTGATGAGTTTGCTGGACGTCAAGCCACACTTCCAG
>JAQIWG010002751.1:0-19544 GCA_034695025.1 Chamaedrilus cognettii | reverse complement strand
TTGGTCAATCGGCGAGTTGAGAGTGACCGTTGTCAATCTCCTATGCCTAGCGTGACGTCACTCAATCCACCGATTGAACCAACTCGAGGTTAACTCGCAATGGTGAATACCGATATAGCATTCAGATTGGCTGTTCACGGCCTGCGGATAGCAGCATATAATAGGCAGGAAGTCTGTAGCAGTACAAACAAACATACTCGTTGGATGGCTAACGAATAATAGATTTCGGAGATAAGTTGCAACTTTAGCGAACAGAGAGAGAATGAGCACACTACAAATCGATCACACGGTAGAAGAAAATAAATACAATTAATGGTGAATGATGACGTCACACAACACACACAGGCAATATGATCTTTGTCAACAAAATGACTTTTACCGATCAAAGAACAGTAAGGTTGCGACATTGACCAGTCAATGGGACTTCACTGAGAAGTCAAAAACTTTGAAAAATTTCATTAGAAAAGTGCAATTTCAAATTGTTACTCTTATACAAGCTTGAGCCTGACTTTGAAAAATTGGCACGGTAATTACTACAAGAACAGAAAGAAGCCTAAATAGCTAAGGTCGATAAATACTATATACCCACTGACAACAATGCTGTGAAGAACATTTGTGCAAAAAAGAAAGAGACAACCAAGCTAGATGCTTGGATTATAACTCACGACAGTTATCAATCAAGCGGTTAATCTTCATCCGAAATCTCCCCAACTAATTACATCGTGCGAAATTATTCACCGATCAAGCTCTCAGCGAGCTGATTTGGCGAGACAACATCACAATCTCAGATTAGAATCTTGATTGAAAACCGTCAACAAGATAAATTCTTGAATTAAGAAAATAAAATAAAAATACATCAAGCAGTGCGACACAGGAAGTAAAGCATAGAGGCTGAGATTCAAAGATTATAACAAATATTCCAGAAACATCAGCTACTAAACAAACTTCCAGGTTATCAGCAGCCAGAGAGAATTCAATTATTCAATCAAAGATTCGTCCAACCCAAACAACACTACAAGTTCATTTTATCTTGTACGCTAAACACACAAGTTGCCAAATTGTCAAATTCTAATCCTTTATCGCATCTCGCTCAAAAACTTGAATAGAAAGCTCCAGCCACTCTCGAAACTGACCACAAATCCGTGCGCAAAAGAAGAAAAAAAAAAGCTGGGTGTTTGGACTATTGCAACCAAAAAGCGTCGCACGGAACACACCAATTCGCTTGCATCGCATTCATGAACACAAAATCATGCACCAAAAAGCAGAATACTAACAGTTTGCATTAAACGCTTCCGCTAGGCGCATTAATTTGAGGCCTTGTTAAATTATCGTGAAGTTAATTCATCAATATCGACGCATTCTGCTGCACCAAATGAACCGAGTCAAATGAACTAGATCAGTCACAAAAACTATTTTGCTCTGTGACATCTTACTACACTCTTATTTTATCGTGTTTCTGTCAAATTTATCCTGAATCAAACCTTAACATGAACCTCAATTTGTCAAATAAATGTAAGCCTCACTTAACCCAACCAGAAAAAACCAATAATCAACCAATAAAATTTTAAAAAGTCTAGAGAAAGTAAAAAAACTGCCCCTTCAAGTCCTCATTCAACCGTGAACTCCCAGCCCGGCCCGGCAATCTTACAAAACACGAAAAGGGTCGGAGAACCGCCCTCCTCGCTACCCCCCATTCCCCCGGCCACGGCCTTGGCGCTCGCCTCGCTGCGATTGGCTGCTTCCAGCGTCCAATCAAACGTGACGACCTTGTCGCTGATCTCCACCGTGACTCTCACACGATCTGATTGGATGAGATCCGTGTCAAAGGTCAGGATGGCCCCGGGGGTCAGCGGGGGAAGGCGCGTCGTTTTTTCCTGACCGTCCACGAATACAACCCCTGTGACAAAGAAAAACATCTTTAAAGTTCAGTTTCAGAATTTTTTGACAATTATAAAGCTGTAAATTTGATTTTACTTTAAAAGTTCAATTAACAACAATAGTCAATTAATATTATTCTCCACGAAAAAAAACCCGACTCAATAAAATTAATACAAAGAATTATGAATTATCTATCGCTGATGTATCTAACCTGTAGCTAAACAGAGAAAAATCAATTTGTTGCACGGATTATCAAAGCATTGAAATAAAGCCCAATTATGCAACCACAATGCTACTAAATTTCTTCGACAGTCAAAAATGATCAAACGATAAAGTTTTAGTGTAAATGACGATATATGAAAAAGCATCTTTAGAAAGTCTAGAAAGCTCTAAATAGAAATCAACTTGGTTCTAACAGAAAGGACCATGAAACAAATTGCAAACAAATGCCCAAAGGTTGCATGAAGCAGAAAATGCAGTTACAAAAAACTTCACATACACAAGAACTTCAGTTTTGCTTTTATTTCTTAATCAACCATCATCCAATAATTATTGCCATCCCTCACCGAGACTGCTGAGAAACAGGACGCCTTTCCTCATCACATCACCGGCGGCCATCATGTTCTCGGCGGCAATTTTATCCCCGGCGGCCATCTTGTCACCGACGGCCATTTTGTCTGTGACCGCGAGCCCCACACCGGTCTCCGCGCTCTGTTCCCCCGCTTGCCCCTCCGCCGAACACCGAACGACTACCGAATGACTGCAGACGCAGGAGGGGTGTTGCGAGTACAGAATGGCAGCCGCCGATTGATTGGCGGTAATCGGGTCGTATCGCGCTGTCGCGTTGCCATTGGTCAGTTCGTAGCCGGGTGTGTTGAGCCTCCATTCTGGCAAACAAAATGCATGCATATCAGCGACAAAAAATGCATAAATAATTTGTTCAATTATTTTTTACATCGTTATGCTTTTTATTTTTACAAAACAGTTATGCAAAATAACTTCTCCAATTATCTAATAAAATAAAATAAATTCTCTACTGCTTAATTATTTTCCATACTTTTTTCTCAAAATGCTATTAAAATACTCAAATCGTCCGTGCCACCCCCTGGTCTCTACCGTGTGGTGCGAGAGTGGTGGCGCAGGCCACTGGGACACTCCAGGGGCTCCAGGCCCGCGCCCCCTCTGCCCTTCCACCCACCCTCAAGGAATACCTCACCCTCGCACGCAGCCCTCTGACTGTCGCGACCTGCCCTGACCCCTCGTAGACATCGCGCCAGTGAATCGCATCATCCGAGGGGGCAACGCAGGGTTCTGATTGATCAGGAGGGCAGTCAGCGGAGGGGGTGGTGTCGACGACGCCCTCGCGGACTTGAAGACGGAAGAGGTCAAGGTCCATCGTGTGGCCGTCTTGCTGCGGAACCTGGAGGGGGCGGAAAAATTAAACTTTTTATAATTTTATTTTTTTACAGATTTAAGAATTTTCTTAATGCTGCATAACATGACATTTTTCAGCTGCATGTTATTTTGGCCGTTTTACCTCTCAGGAACTTTACTGCACTTAATTTTCGCGTTTTGAGGACTTCCCACTAGTTATATGCAACGTTATCTTTGCTGCATGCAATTTTGTTATATTTAATCTATTATATTTAATTACAAATTGAGCTTCAATCCCCGAATTTTGGACACTATTTTATCAATGCCGATCTACTATTAACTGCACGTAATTTTTAATGTAATTATTAACTTGACGGCTAGGGTAGAAGATTTGGACGACAAAGACCTGCCATGCATGGCAGCACTCTGAAGAAGCGAAATCACAAATGAAATCATGTAACAAAACAGACCTCTGCCCACTTGACGAGCAGAGCGGCGGGGCGCTCCGAAATGTCACAGATCTGGACGGGGGGGTGCCCGATGACGCGCCCGTAGTCTCTGATCGCATCAACCAGCTGGCGCTGGACGTTCTCCTCGTCACGAGGGAGGTCGAGGCTTATAAGGGCCGTCTCCCATAGACACGGCACTTCAGGGAGACTGTCACGCAGAGGGACAGAGGGAGTGACAGGCAGCAGGACAGAGGGAGTGACAGAGAGCAGCATAGAGGGACTGACCGAGAGCGGGATCAGGAAACGCACAAATATAAATGAGCATTTAAAAATATAAATAAGAATATTAGAATGTGAAAAAGAACCTGCGTATGGAAACTGAATAAGCAACTAGAGAGAAGAACTGCAATTTAGACAATTGTGAACAAAAAAATCAGTAACTCATAAAAGTACAACTCGGTAAGTCATAATAAAATTAATCCCAATAATTTACTTTGTGCGACTCACAAAGACACGAGAATATAATTTGCATATATCAGTTATCAAGCTGAAAGGGAATCATCAGATCGACTAGGTCCCCGATGACGTCGTTGGACGCCGAAACAGACTCTAAACCGATTATCATTCTACTACTACTGACCTGGTGAGGTCCAGTTTGACGGAGGTGCTACGAAACTCTTTCATGGCGACGTCCATAGAGCCCGGCGCATCGTCCTCACCCTTCAACAGGACTCGGCCTGCGCACACAGCAGCGACACTGCCTGGCGTAATGCAACTATCATTTATTCACTACCCGTGATACTAAACAACGAGAATCATTATGCGTATCCTGACACCTAAAAGCCTAGTTATCTAACGGATCAGGTTTATAATATACACGCAGTCAAAAAGGAAATAGAATATGCAGTAGAAGAAGCACAAAAAATTAATGTAGCAGCAGCAAGCTAAATATTCCGAATTGTTAACACAGCGACAAATAGAAGATAGTTCAAATTCGTATTGCAAACGCGTAATAAGACGCCAAATTTCGTTTTAAATACTCCAGTATTCTCTTTGACGTTGTTTTTGCGTAAGTTTTCATCAATATTCGCCCAAGTCCAAAAGCAGCGGAAAAAAGCAGCAGTGACCGCAACTCTAAGAAATAATGACAAATATCTACTACCTAATAAAGAGACGATAAATTTGTAAGAGTATTACACGACAAGTCTCTACAGAGAGTCCGTTAAAACACACACTTACTTCTTTGCTAGTCCAGACGATACAAGTCCACAGAATAGAAAATATTAAAGGAATTAATTTAATTCTCAACGCTAACTGCCGGTCGCTCGACCTCGATTTGAAGTGCGATTGAATTTTGTAATCCGATTCAACCAACGAAAAGCTATTAGAGAATTGTATCGAATAATTTGATTAGTCAATTCGGACTACAAAGTTAAATCGCACTTCAAATTGAGGTCGAGCAACCGGGAGATACATCTGACAACACCGCTACACACCCCTGCTGAGCAGAGAAGTGGCTACGTCCACTCTCCCCTGTATCTGGCGCTCACACTCCACCAGTGGCTCCATTGCGCCGCGCTCCACTTCGTCCACTTGTCGCTCTAAAGCGGCGCGCCGGTCGGCTAAAGCGGCGTCGATGCATCGCTGGAGCTCCGTGAAGTGAGCGCTTAGCTTTGCGCGCGAATCAATCGCACTGGTTTGGACCTGACACAGCAGATAACCAGCGGTCAAAATGTGCGGAACATCTTGACAGACTTTTAAATTTGCGCTACCGTAACGAGATCATGAAGCGTAACAGTTACTGCTTAAAAATTTCAATCAATATCAAGCACCCGCACAAATGATTGAATGATAATACAAACCTGGAATTAAAGAAGGCTATGCAATGAAGAGCTAAAGGCCGGTTGCTAGACTTCGATTTGAAGTGCGATATTATTTTGTAGTCCGAATTAACCAATCAGATTATTCGATACAATTCTTTCGTATATTTTCATTGGTTTATTCGGACTACAAAATAAAATCGCACTTCAAATCGAAGTCTAGCAACCGGCCTTAAGAGTTATTAAAAAATTAAAAAATAGCTTTGCATTATCATTAATATATTCTGAATTTTATTACAATCCACTAAATATCTAAACTCAAGTGCGCCTCGGCCTCGTATGAATAAAATCCCTGCATAGATAAACCAAAAGATGCAAACTGAAAGCACTTTAATTCTACAAAAAGGATCAATTGGTAAACATCACTATGTCAAATCTCCGTTACAAAGAGCATTAAAACGAGTCCTTCTATACCAAGTGTACAGTACAAGAAAATCAATACAAGAAAATCTTAGCTAATTCATATTTTGTACAAATTGAGAATTTTAACTGCATTCATTTGGCTTAGACCTGCAGTCTGGCCTCCTGTAGGTTGTCCAGCAGCAGGCTGAGCTGCATGCGGTAGTGGTTCGCTGAGTCGGCTGTTTCTAGGACACCTTGTATCGGATCGTCCAAAGCACTCATTGCAGAGGGGGGGCCGAAACACGCCATGTCACCCTGTACGCGCACAAAAACAAGTTAACTATTACGATACGCGTGTCAAATACCGAAAATTACGATACAGTAGGCGTGTAATAAGCATAAATATTCACTGCATGATACGCCGCGTAATGAATGTTAATAACTACGGCATGGTATGCGAGTAAGAAATATTAATAACTACGGCATGGTATGCGAGTAAGAAATGTTAATAACTACGGCATGGTATGCGAGTAAGAAATGTTAATAACTACGGCATGGTATGCGAGTAAGAAATGTTAATAACTACGGCATGGTACGCGAGTAAGAAATGTTAATAACTACGGCATGGTATGCGAGTAAGAAATGTTAATAACTACGGCATGGTGTGCGAGTAAGAAATGTTAATAAACGATACGGTAGGCATAAAATGCACATAAATAATTATGCACAACTATGTACAACATAACAAAGGGCAATCCACAACTCTCAAGTGTAATATTAGCAATTATTATCACAGGGGGCTAGACGACTAAAAGTAGCCCATAACACTGAGTCATGGCTACGTTAGGGTTTGCATTGCGAGATATGGCTTGCAGGTTGCAGGTTACGGTAGGTTTTGATCAGCAACTTGATCCAAAAATACTATTCTTCATTAAAACCGTGCACTTTCTTGATTTTTTACGACCGGAAGGAACGGGTGGGAACGGCAGTGATAGAAAATTTACGATCTTTTAGGTGAACATTAATGCGATGCCAGAAGTCTACGTTCTAATCTGAACAAAATAATAGATTTTTGGGAATCTCCGTAGCTATTCAGGGGACCCCCGAAACCCCCATACCCCCCCCCTGGATTGCATTACTATTGGAAAAGGAAGAAGCTTTTAAAATAAAATAAATCGAATTTAATAATTACATCAACTTTAATAGAATATATCGCGAAAATATCATGTTCGTCAAGGTACTTACTTATTCTCGTTTCCTTATTCTATATTTAACCGGAACATGTTCTAATATTTAAGGGATCTTCTCCACGGTAAGAAATGTCTCCTTCAGGCCTACAACAATGACTGAGCTGCTCGAGATAGATATATATAGCCAAGCATTTCTCTCTACTTTGACAAGCTGCAAATGCAAATATTCATTTGTGCTTGTGTAGTTGTATGTTTTGCTTTACATTGTGCGTATGTATTATTCATATTGTGCTTCGTTAAGGCCCACTAGGCTGCACATCGATTTACTATGTTTTGTAGTGCTGGGGTATATATGTATATCATAATTTTGTACAAATAATGTCTTTGGGACGAATAAATTTTGTATAATATCATCGTTTCGGAGCAATTTCAATCGCTACACTTATTTTATTCACTAATACCACAGTGACAGTAACAATACTGTTATTAAGCCTACATCTTATTGATTTTTAGTAGCTTTTTAATAATTGTTACTAATGATTTCATTGCAGCAAATTTTAATTCATATTTATGCTACAGCAATAAAAGTTCATGCAGTATGGACTTTATAGCTGCTCCTCTGCAGTCAGTTATAGTTGAGACGGTCCCTTGGATTAGCCAATGAATGTCAAATAAGGAAACAGGAATAAGGAAGTCTCTTGATATACGTGACATCACTTTTTAACTTCAACCTCACTACTACTTCACTCCACCCTAACGGAAGATTTTTTTTCAGTGCGCACGAATAAAAAAAAGAAAAAAGTGGTTGCTTCAACAGAGGTTGTCACGAAAGTGGTTGCTACAACAGTAGCGTGTTTCGATAGTAAGTAGCCTCGACAGTGGGGGCAGGTAAAGGAGTAGCAATTTCATTATTAGTAAGCTTTCATGGTTATTCATTCTAAAAGGATAGATTGTAATATTAGTTGATAGAGTTTACTGCAGCCTACCGATTGATTGATTATTTTGTTTCTCGCTGTCGACTTTTACCTTGAAATGATAGTTGTTGGTATTTTTTTGCTCGTGTTGGTTCGGTTTCTTTGGTTGTTTAGAGCATTCTTCCCGCACCTACGGGGATTCAAGCAAATGATGTTTTTCCATCTCCGTTTGCATGACATATTTTTGATGCGTTAAAATTGTAATATACATACATACATACATACATACATACATACATACATACATACACGCGAGCCTAAACGAACACAACTAGTTAGGCCTACCGTCCAAAGTTTTCTATTTCACATAGCCTCCGTGTTGACGTTTATATATCTTAGCATAGTCAATTTTCTCTTGTAGGCCTACTTTGTTTGCACAGTTGGCAATGTCTCTACTATTGATTTTTCCAACATAGCCTACTTTCTATCTTACGCATGAAGTTACTACACGTAGCCCCAGCTGAACACTGACGCGTGCCGCGTATTTCGTTTGTTACTTATATTCATTTCGTCAACCTATCCGTTGATTTACATACAGCGTTGTGTTATTGCAGCGAAATTGCTCGCAAAATATTCATATAATTGACACGCAAAACACAATATTCATTCACATCTTTTTCAAATCTCCTTTCAAAATTTTATCTTTTTTTTCAGTTTCGACGGCCACGACGCCTTGTTCACACACACACACAATCATGCTCGCGCTGAGTATCTTAAATTAAACGCCACTGTTACCCCACCCCCACTACGCTACTCGACACTTTCACTCCTTCCCCCCCCTATTTTCAGTGCATTCGCACATAGTTCTTGAACTTCTTTAGGCACTTTGTATGCTTGCCTCGGATGAGAGCGTACGCCCTGCGCTTGCGCGCCCTCCCCTTGACCCCATGCCTGGTCAGCTGGCACCGATACCCCACCGACCGTCCACACGTCTTCGTCGTCGTACAGCACTTGCTGCGGGCGCTGCTGCTGCCCCCCTCCGCCCCCCCGGCCGTCGAGCGAGACCGGGACCTCTCCCCCTCCTCGGGGTTCGGGTCCGCGGTGGGGTCCGTGCGAGGGGGCTGGCCGCTAAACGGAGGGGGCGGGCGGTGCTGGTGACCGCAGGTGCACCCGCCGCAGTTGCCGCACTGCGACAGATAGAACAAAACCGGTGACTGCGCTGCTCGTAGATTAAAGAGACATATCGCTAAGATATAGGGATATTTTAGGAGGATTTTTTTTCCAACGCAACTAGTTGGCAGATGTAAATGGCTCATTTTCGCTACTTTCATCCCGCAGCGCCAGTTTTGCTTACGGAAAGTGGTTACACTTGGCACTCGCACTGATTTTAGATTCTCCTTTACTTGGTCCCTGATTGCTTCGCACGCTTTGATATGTACTGTTTATGTAACCATTGTATGAAACAATAAACTTGGAGGAAAAAAATGAATGCGGCATCCTCGGGGCGGGTGGGGGGGGGGGCATGATGCCCCCACCCTTCGATGCCCCGGGTGTCGCTCATTAATACTCAGTTAACGGACTACTGACATGTCGAAAAGGACTGTTTCTAACGCGAAAAATGCGACTTTAGCTTCGTTCCAATTTCAGCGATGCTACTACAGAGATGCTACTTAGACAGAGATGTTGCTACAGAGATGTTGCTACAGAGATGCTACATTACATAGGTCCAAGGATAAATGATCACTAATAGCAATGTCGACTCACATCCGGGCAGCAAGACATCGTTCCGTCTTTTCAAGTTTTCTAAAATTTTATTTGGATTTTCACCGCAGCTTTGGCGTCGTTGGCGATATGCGAGAGACGGCGCTCTTGAATTTTTTACGATTCGTCAAGAGGCGGATTGTTTTATTAGTGACGTTTGAAGCTCGCAGCATGGCGACGTCACAAAAAGTCAGCTTGTTGCCAATTCTGTTTAAAAAAAGGAAATTTTCGAAGCAGAATTTTAGACCTTCAGAAAGTTTTTTAATACAAGATAATTGTTAGATTTTAGGGGGCATAGGCTATTAGCAACGATGTCCCACGATTGCTATTTAGCCGAGCTCGCCATCGAAGCAAAAGGGTTTGAATAATTTTCGCAAGTAAAAACATTGCGTTAGCATTGTGAACACTAAGAGCAAATTATTTTTACTCAGTGGTGACGCCGGCAGCAAAATTTGTTACAGCCGCCCGGACACCGCTGTCTTCTGATGAAGGAACTGCGATCGCATAAGATATTTGGGGGTGTTCCGCATTGTTATGGTAGCTGCATGATGTCGGCTGTAGTTAGCCTAGTAGCGGCGAACGGCTTGCAAAAGCGAGCGACAATAGAGTAGCCAGCAGAGAGGAAGCGCGTACAATGCAGAGGTGACGCTGTAGATCGCGGCGTGTTACAGTGAGTGGCGCGTTGTACGAGCGCTGTAATCATTCGTGTCTATAGCAGTGGCGGCTACAGAATTTTCTGACAGGGGTCAAGTGGCGAAAACAATCGGCTGTAGGGCCTACATCGGACGCGAGAGGGGATGCATATTTTCTCATTCGGGGGGCAACCCCACTCACTCCCCACTTGAATTTAAATTGATGCGCAACAACGGCAATTCGCTTTTCTGAACACGCAGACGGCATCCGGTTTGGCCACATCAAAGCGATCGGTGTACAGAGGTGACAGAGATGACAGAGGTAACAGAGGTGGCAAAGGCGCCAGCAACGCTTTTGAAATGTGAAAAGGTGCGTCTCTAATGCTAGAGGTACGCCGCTAATGGCGGCATCGCTTTTTACGCCATTCGACTACAGGCTCTATAATGCTTCGTGTAGGATGCTAAAACCAGACGCCAGTGTAGTCAGACACCTCAGTCGTCATCAAAGGCAAAAAGATCCTGTGGCGCTAAGAAAGTCAAAGAGTTGTGCAAACAGAGTATCTCACCGATATATTAGAGATTTACGTGTATCTCTTCAAAATCAATGACCCCCAACACATTTTTCTATCGCGTGATCTGTTATTGACTCTAAGCTTAACTGCATCACCCTATAGGGCTGCAACCATTTAGACCAGGCTACAGCCTATTTAGCCTAGGCTACAGGCTCTATAGCCAGGGATATGTTTCGTAGGAGTAGTACTCAAAAAGCGACGTTTTTTTAAAACTCTACTCGGATTTAGAAATGGGTATAAGAGTAGAATTACTCGTAAACTGGACGACGACGGGGTAGGCATACTCTAGGCCTAGGCCTGCACCTTTTTTGAAAGCATAGGAGTGCACTAGGCCTACTCCTGTTTTATAAGCAGCAGGCGTACTCCTATTTTGTAAGGGCTAAACTGAACTCTGTGTACTGTACAGCTACTGTTACAGCCTGCGAGCAGAAATTAAATCAACGTGTCGCTACCGTGAATGCAGCGGAAGGGGGGCCGACACTATAACGCTTCCCCGAAATTACACTGCTCGTTCTACCGCGGCACAAAGGGTCTAATCACAAGGCTCTGTTGCAACAAAATGCCATGTGAGAATGAGACGCAGCCTAATGACTGGTAATTGGATCGCGGAGAGGCTGTATTCAGTGCGGACGGTGAATTGGACAGGAACGACTTTGTAACATCTGGGTCTGCATGCACGCGTATTTAGTGCGGCAGCTAGTGACAGAGTTGTATAGCCTGCATGTAGACGAAATCCAAGCGCCGCGATGTTGTAGGCCTACTGCGGGCAAGACCGTTGCCGAATAGATCGCGGGTCTACGATATAGAAATATATTCGCTCCGTTCAGTTAGACCGATGTCTTAACCGCACGCACCAATGCATTCAGCCGCACGCGGATGCGACGCGACATCGACGCTAGGATAACTTTGGGATTTTTTGAACATTGCTATAGGAAGGAATATTTCTGAACCTATTCATAAACAGCGTAACACTGCATAATTACAGTCAGAAATGCATCGTGTGTATAATCGCGCGAGTATATTGCGATTGTATACAGACCAAAACGCACTGAAACTTTACGATACAGCGATAAAGCTCGGTATAGAATCACTGTAGCCTATTGAAATGCCCTATGCTGTCCTCCGACAATCTTCTCTACCTTGGATTGCGCGTGTGATAGCTAACTGATCGCTTGTTATTGGTTCAGCATACTACCGCGTCGGATTTGTAAGCCAACAACTGATTGAAACATCAACACCACACTACCTGACTATACTATACGATCTCTACCCAACTACAGTAGGCGGAGCTTATATCTCTGGCTCCGCTCAATGATCCCAACAGCCCCCGCATCATCCACCGAAGAAGAAGAAGACGAAGAAGAAGCATGCACAGCTTCCGCTTGCGTTACGTAGCCCTGGGCCTGCTGGTCTACATCCAAGGCGCCTTCGCAGAGTTGGTTCCCTGTACGCCCCCCTCCTTCGTTCCCTCTTCGGTTTCCTCTTCCGTTTCCTCTCGGTTCAAGGACGTCCCCTCGCTGACTGTGCTAGCGGGGACGGTGTTTGAGGGACGCGCCACGAGGGTGGTTGCGACACCAGAAAACGACGGACGTCTGGAGGTAGGCGTGGTCTACATTTTGTTCAGTTGTTCTCAAACTAACACACTAGTCCACGCGGCCTTTCTGCTGCAGCACCATTGTGGGGCCACAGAGGCTTAAGCCCCCCTTAAATTTATGCTCAAGCCCAATCTGAAATTCATGATGAAAAAAAATCAGATGTTTTCTGCACTAACGAATACCGTACTCCGACAATTGACCCAGCCCCCCCCCCCCCACATCCTCTCTCCCAATATGAATTTTGTCCTCGCCCCCCTGAAACGTGGTTCTCTAGAACCACCGCAGTCATTTCTAATACAAACGGTCGGAGTTTATAAATAATCCTGCCTATAAACACCCGTGCTTCGTTGCAGGTGACCTTTCGGGTGAAACGAATACTCAAGGGTACATTGGAACCTTCCGTTCAGCCGGTGGATGACATAAGAACTGATCAGGATCATTCGCCATTGGAAACTGCTCAACGGTCTTCCAGTCTTCCCACTGGACAGAAAACCATTCAAAGCCCCGGCATTCACCATACCGGCTCAAACATTCACAGCGAATTTACTCGCAGCGCCGTTGATTCTGATCCGAGAATGATCTCGAATCAACCTACGAAGTTTACTTACAACAATGAGGACAGACAGGAGCCTGACTATAGAAACACTGTATACGTGGACTCCACACGCCGGCCTCTTAGAGCGCAAAGGGTTCACACTGTGACGTCAGTTAATGGCCAGGCGGGGGTTAGGAAGACCCCGGGGAGACGGGAAAGATCTCTTCGTACTGAAGAGAGTTCTGAAGGACAAGAGGGACATACACTTGCTGTGTCATTGTACGCTGAGGATTCGTCTGAGTTAGTCAAACGTTCGGATGCGAAGCGAAGCGCGGATGATGGACGTTTGATAAACGTCGCCTGGGTGTTTGCTTCACTTCAACACGAGAGAACGGGCGGGCGCGGCGCGTGTGCTTGGAGAGCAGCGCTCGATATCGTCAACCGAACTAACTACGTCATATTCCTGCAAGGGGGGGACAAACAGCGGATTTTGTCCGACGTCGGAGCCGGTAGAGAATACAAGGATTTTGGGGAACTTTCATCGGAGAGGTCTCAGGGGGAGGGTGAAATATTGGATGGCCGGGGGGTTGAGGCGAGAGTTTCGATAACGTCGGCGCTTATTTCGACGAACGCTCTAGTGAAACAAGTCCTCAAGTTCGCCTGCTCGACATGCGGTGAGTGGGGTAGGAGGGGATCTTGAGGTATAAGTGCAGTAACAGTGTAGGCATAGAGTAACTTCAAATTCAACTTTAACTTCTCTACTGCGCCTAATGCCCTAATGGATAATTATTTGCAGGGCTGACAAAATTAAGCGCCTTTGTCAGGGGCGCACGAAGTGACTCGAAATCTTTTTCCGCGACCGTGGTTCGATTATTTGTAACGCTAGAGTGCAACAGCCAGGGGCCTCTACATGGACCCACGTGGAGGCAGACTGCCTCCAAAAAAAGCTTGGGGGGGATTTTTACATAGGAAAATAAAAACCCCAAAACCATATGATTTGAATCAAAGCTTTAAAAGTTTTAAATCACAATTAGGCCTTTATCGCATTTGCAATGTTTCTAAATTCTAAATACACATAGGCTACTTTGTCAATCCTTGGGGGGATTCTGCCTCCACCTCCTTGGGGGGGATAGAGGCCGTTCTGCAACAGCAACACTGATTCTAAAATATGTCACTTTGTTAATTATAGTTAGTTAATCATTTGTAAAGTAAACCGTGTTGTTTAATTATTTAGTTGTTGCGCTGGGATTTTTGAACACGTGCTTTAGGAGTGGAGAGCGTTCTAGTTGTTGGTACCATAATACTATATGTGAGTTCATGGATTCGTAATATCAAAATACAAGATTTACGAGCATGGGAAATGTGGCGTCCATAATCCTGAAACGGGTGTCTTGCAAAGGGAACAGTGTAGGCCTGCAGCAAGCGATGAGAGCGTAAAACTTCTTAAAATTATCTTCGCGGCATAAAGCGTTTCATAACTTCGCGCGTTAACTCTCAGACGTTTGCAAGTGCACTCAGCCCAAGCTGTAGGCCGGCGGTCATACTTTTTCTGAGATGCATTTTTGATCAATTTGCTGGAGGTGGGTTTTTGCTTTCGCCACAGTGGCCTACAACGAAGTTATTTAAGGCCCGCCGCGCGTTGTATCAGCGCGGCATGCTAATTCGCATGCGCGCGTGGACTTAGGCAAACATTCCTAACTAACGAGGCAGCGGGCGCCACTTCGCGGATTTGCGTTCTGTTTAGTACGGATCATAGGAAAGGGGGCAGTCGCTGAACGCTGCGTGAAAGTTCCAATGCTGAATAAAATGCGATATTTAATTTCTTCGCTTCTCGACGTATTGGACCGCAATTTCTAGTCTGAGTTCATTTTTAGTTAAGGGTTTTTCTAGTTAGGCCGTAGTTCTTCTGCTTGTTGTGATTTTTGCTGTTTGATTGTTGCATTTTGCGTTCCTGCCTAAGTGGCTAATAAATAAATGGATATAATACGGGCATTGAAATCTAGCGAGAGAAAGCACTGTCAATGCGCTTGTTTTTTTGTATTCAAACCGGTTTCTAATATAGTCGGTATAGACACCTCTCGCTACTCATTAATCACGTTCACTAATTTTATTTTGAATCAAGTTTAGTCGCTTGAGATTAATCGAAGTCGTGAAATTTAGCACGATCCTGACTAAAAGTGCATCGATCCGATTTTGCATTCAAACTTGCAATGGATGAGTGCTCAGGATTTCTGAGGAGATGCCACTTCCCTCAATTTAAAAATCTCCTCTTCGCCTCCGTTTGCCACCCAGAAGAGAAATGCCAAGTATTCGCGGCACGCCACTGAACCTTGGTCAACCAATACAAGTTTTTCTTCCGCCGCAAGAATGTGCTGGTCACATAATAACAGCAGTGTGTTCTAAACAAATCCGTCGTCTCGCACGATGGAATCTCTGTGGATGTGTTTTAGCGTACTGTTTTAAATACACGTGCGTCCTTGGGCTGAAAACATTGCAGACTGAGTCTCAAGTCAGACTGTGTTTTCAAAATACTTGTCTTTGAACCGCCTTGTACTTCTAATACTAGCATTTAAAATGTCTGCTTGTTCACACGGCGATGTTCAGACGCTTGAATCACAGGGTTTGACCCATCGGCGAACCGGTCATGTCTCTTTTGAAAGCGAATAGTGTTGCATTTCAGCATTTTCGTCATCCATTTCAGCATGTCAACATCTCGCATTTCAGCTGTCCCACGATGTCTTTAAAATACTTTTGTTTGCAAAGCAAGGGTTTGAAACGCAAGCTTTTCAAAAGTAATATTCTTGTTTTTCAACCGCACCTCGTCTGATGAGGTGTAACTTCGACCAAACACTGTAGCTAAGGCCGGTTTCTCCAACACGGATTAAATGATGGTTCAGGATTTAGCCTGTGCAAAATGGTGGTTTAAATCCTGAACCACCATTAAATGCGTGTTAGAAAAACCATGCAGCCCTAGATATAAATAAAAAATAAACGCTTGCATATGGTTCAGTCTTATTCATTAAAATTTATGCTTTCCGGTCATTGAGACTTAGACGAGAATTTGTTATGGCATCGCGATGCCTTTTCGATTATGCCTTTTAGGGAACTTTAAAGCGTCAGTACGGTAAGCTTTGCTGACGTTATACAGACGCAGAAACTAAAGCAACGACGAAAGAGAGTTTTCGGATTTGCAGCGAAACCGATTGGGTCCTGCGTAAACTGTTTGTACGATCGCTACTTCTCACTTGGATTAAAAACTAAGAGGTCCATTCTTCCAACGTATTGAATAGGCCATGGAGCGTTATTTTCAACGGGCGTTGCTATAAATAATAACGGACGGATTAAACATTCGAATAAATTAAATAAACGCGAAGTTGTGAACTTGCGAAAATATCTCTGCGTAGCCGATAGGCTAGCCAGCGAGCAAGACTCTCTGATGGTCTGTATTTGTCAGAAACGTATTTAAAAATCAACTTAAAAAAATACATTATTTATGTTTTAAAATTGCAGGTGATGAGGTATTATGAGCGTGACCGCGTGACTGCGTGACCGCGTGACTGCGTGACCGCGTGACTGCGTGACCGCGTGACCGCGTGACCGCGTGACTGCATGACCGCGTGACCGCGTGACCGCGTGACTGCGTGACCGCGTGACTGCGTGACTGCGTGACCGCGTGACTGCGTGACCGCGTGACTGCGTGACTGCGTGACCGCGTGACTGCGTGACCGCGTGACTGCGTGACCGCGTGACCGCGTGAGCGCCCGATGTCAAAAACGATCAACATCGCGGCAAATAGCACGACGCTAAAGAAACTATAGAACACCCACTCATCGAATAAAACGATGATATTGATTTTCTGACTCCACCCCCCCCCCCTTTCCCCCCATTCAGAAAATTTCACTCCGAATGATGAACCGTGCTTTGCGATCCTATACGCTGTTGTTCCAGTAGCTAATTGAAACACAATGGTTGGCGATGCTAATTATGCCGAGGCAATCCTTGGAGAATGCGAACAAGCCTTGCCTGGAATGTCCTGCGAATCATGGAATGCGTCCGTCGCATGCTTTGAATTCGTTTGCTACTGCACGTGTAGAGCTACGCGACAGTGTAGACGTACCGCGCAACTTGGATGCTAGGTGTGTGGTGGTGCAGCAACGCAAACGGTAGAGGGGTGAACGAGAATAATTTTTGTAACCGAGTAGAAGCGTAGTCGATATAAAATCTTTCGATTATCGTAGCGCGCCTTTCGAAATGGCGAACTCCGGTGCTATTTCAAAAATGCTTTTTAAAAGAAGGGTACGAACTCGCACACTTCTCAACTCCATTATCTTGCTCACAATATTTCGCGTCGGATGTAGCGTAGATCTTTAGGCGGTGATAGGTAAGCAAACGCAATACCTACCTTATCTAATGCAGCAGAGGTATTGTCATTCAGGAATCACGACTTAACGTTATTTTTGTAATTCTTTGCAACCTGCTCGCGCAGTTAAACACATTCTGATGCTAATTACAAGACGTCCAGTTATTCAAAATGTGTATCTTATTATTCAAAATACGTGTTTACTTGACGTTTGATAGGACCTAGTTTCGTGGTAAAGATGCACATGTGTGCGCCACGATCAAGCTTCACGGAATGTCCAATGTGCTGCATAACCACTTAGCTGCGGCTTGTCCAACTGACCCGTGTCCAATCGCGCGATGCAGTCTGCAATGGTAAGGGCGTCAGACACAACAAGCATTATCATACTGTATACCTCGGAAACGAACCGGCGAATCGATAGCAAAGTGGACTGCGAGCAGCCTTAAAAAATGCTTAGCCTTATAATTTAGTTGCAGAACTTGCCATGCATTGTGCTCGCCTATTCATTACGACAACTTGCTGATCTCTGCTTACGGCTTGTTATCAGTTTTGACTTCATAGAATACAATGTCGTCGACCATATTGAATTGTAAGTACGAAATAAATTAAATTTAATAGCGTGCAATATGGATTCAGAAATGAAGGCGCGAACCATCTAGCAATTATATTGCAAATGAAAGTTGAGCATTTAAACGTCAAAAGACGTGTCGGTGCCGACGGCTGTTGTCAATGTCTACTATTCAACTGCAAACGCAATACCTTATTTTTTTAAATAAAATTGTTCCGATCTTTACTACGTTCTTGTTTTTATTTCTTTCTCAGCCGAGGCTCCAAAGATCCGATTGGCCGTCGCCGGTCAGTCCCTATCGCGGTCCGGAGAGCGAATCACGCTCAAGTGTCAGGTGAGGGCGGGTCAGCCCCCGCCCCTCGTCACGTGGTACAAGGATGACAGGCCCCTCCACGTGCAGACTAAGGACAGACGCATCACCGTGCGACCCAAGGGGTAACGCTGTGCTGTCGGCAATGCACTAAATGTTTACTGCGGTACAGTCAGTAGCCTTTTGGCTGTTTAAAAATTGATATAGATATCCATATACCGTAATTAAAGATTTGCAGTTTTTTTATGGATGTTGAATTTGAAGTGATTATGCTTCTAAACGGGATATGAGCCAAAGGGTTGTTTCGGATGGCTTAACAACTGCTCTTTTACACCATGAGACGAACGCAATATTGTCAATGCCGATCCACTGCGTTTAAGTTAAATTATGTAGGTAAATTTGAAAAACGATCGAATCGAATTAAATTAAATGAAATTTGAAAACTAAAATCACATAACTCACCATTAACTGCACACTAACGTAATTATGCCCCGCTAGTTTGTTGTAATTTTGTAATTTTGTAATTTGTTGTAATAGTTTGTTGTAATTTTGTAATTTTGTAATTTGTTGTAATAGTTTGTTGCGCTGCAGAAAGACGCATCGGCTGCAGATACGTAACGTGACGCTAGCGGACGCAGGCGTGTACGAGTGTCGAGGGGAGAATGTACTCGGCGCGTCTCCGGGCTCTCGCGTGCGCGTCAACGTAGAGCAGGACGGCGAGTGATTTGTTGTGCGCTCGGGGATTAATACTTCACTGGTTTTGCTGCGTTAGAGTGAAGAAAAATGATGAGAACGGCTTAAAAAAAGTCGAAAATTAGCAAAGTCGCTAAATGCATTTTAACAGAGGTATGAGTTAACGACACAACAGCGCACGAGGGCCATTTCAGCGCCGAATCAGACGGAACAATTTAAAAGTTGCTTAAGCGTGCAACCTGCAAAGTCTTGATTCAAATTGATCAAAAGCGATATGAAACGACGAGAGTAAAAGTCAAGCCCAGTGGATCTATATCCACTGGCCCAGTGGATCTATATCCACTGGCCCAGTGGATCTATATCCACTGGCCCAGTGGATCTATAGCCACTGGCCCAGTGGATCTATAGCCACTGGCCCAGTGGATCTATATCCACTGGCCCAGTGGATCTATATCCACTGGCCCAGTGGATCTATATCCACTGGCCCAGTG
>JAQIWG010002750.1:0-19555 GCA_034695025.1 Chamaedrilus cognettii | reverse complement strand
AACACAAAATTCAGCACTGCTGGCATCTTAGGACATCTTAGGCATGCCCTGGCTCTTTGAATATGCAAAAAAAACTAATTTTCCACAATTTATTTCTCGACTGATCTGCTTTCGCAATGTCAGCCAAGTTCAGATTTCCACTCATATGTCATTAGTACTTAAATCAGACTTGATTCGGTATACAAATTATTGCCATATAAAAGATGCCGATCCCCGGCTATGAGAAAATTAATTTGACAATCCGTGAAACCAAAGTTTCAGAAACACTGCCCTATTGTATAACCGGACTATAGATATCTTCAATTTGTAGCTTACGTTTCCAAGCGACAGTTGAATTCTAGACTTTGATTGAGCAACACGTAACTGATAACACAATAATGTTTACAGGGTAAATTTGCGCTCACCAATAGAATAATAATATTAAACTGGAAACTATATTTCGCTAGCATAATAATACGGTTTCTTAACGCAGTACGCTTGAAAGGTGCGTAGGCTAACAGAAGCAGTTACATGGTAATTTGCTTCACAAGTTATTAGTCTCTACAGGCATTACTACCAGATTCTGATCATGTTCCGACAAGTCGAATCAAACTATCTTTACGTATAAAACTCAAAAATATATAGGCAAACGTTATCACATGCACCAAGACGATTCCCTTGTGTATGTCGCAGTCTATTCTTGCCCTCTACAACCTAATTTTTTTATATAATATTTTCAAAGAGAGGCGTCTCTTCAATGTCCACTGCAGCTACATTCACAACAACCTCGTGCTTCGCAGCCATATGCCGCGCAATATCTTGTCGTCGCATGATCTTTCCACAAATGTCACAGGGAAGCCGAAGGAGCTTCTTGTGAACGATCTTGTCGTGCTCCATCATTTTTCGCTTGCGTGTGAAACTCTTTCCACATCTGTCACACCACCACCGGAACAGCTTGACGTGAACCTCGCTCTCGTGCTCATCAAGGTGACCCTTGCGGTTGAAGCTGCGTCCACACTTATCGCAGCACCACTCGCGCTGCTTCTGGAGGTGCACTATGTCGATGTGTTCTACAAGGCTCCGCTTGTTTTTGTAACGCCTTCCGCAAGTCACGCACATCCACGGCTACAACAGAGCGTATGGACAGTTTTACAGCCAAAGCACAAATGGATAAAGTACACCATGGCTGAGGTTTTGAATTAAAGTGTAGAGACTTTAATGCGACATTCAATTCTTGACAAGAGATCACATGGTGTTAATTAAATAATCGGAAATCAAGGTTTCATCCAGACTTTAAGTTGAATGTGCAAAGTGGCACCATGACCAGATGACCTCGGATTGAGATCTTAACACTTGTCTGATATATCAGGTCTAAAGCAAGCATAGGTGTAACGATCAGTCGCGTGAGACATGAGTCACATGACGTAATATGCGTGAGGTTTGCAGCCTGCAACGGCACTCTCGCAATACTGAAACTGGCATTGTTTCTGGTTTAAAAACATCGACAATATCTTTTTTCTCTGCTACAGAAGACATGCTGACAGAACTAGAAAATTCGGTTTTTTCCTTTCACCCCTTCTGGGATTTCAGCGGACCTATCCACGAAAAACTGTTAAGCTATATCGAAAGTATCGGAACTTCACCGGCACTACCAACACCGATACCAACAGCCTTAGTACTTAGTACCTCCTTACCCCTTGATCAAACATTTTCGGGATTTTTAGCTATAGGGGTGATTCTCGCGATTCTCTGCTTAGCATGAGCACTGCGCTCACGCGCAAGACTCAGGAACCGAGCTGTAAGAATTTTTGCTACTACATACGGTCCATCAACTCCCAAACAAGCCCCTATGGTTGAAAATCCTCGTCGAAGTTTTAGATCAAGAGGCAAATCTCTCCCGAATCAAAAATCTCCGTTAGCACCGCACTCACCCGCCAGTGAGTTAGTTCTGCACGGAAGGCAAGTCTCGCTTGGGTCTTCAAATTTTCCCCTATGTTGAGCTACACGGGTGGACGCTCTCCTTCATAAAAATTCTTAGCTCGGGCACTGCATGCAACTTGCAGCTTGATCTTAACCCCGTAGTCGACTATAACCAAACTTTAGATACGTCTAATTTCAATTCGAAGGTCACTTCGAAGCTCAGCAAGCTTACTTTTCGCGTTTTTGAGGAATTCATATTATAATAGCTTCTGCAGCTTCATATTTGCTGCATGTAGGCCTAATTTTAGCGAGTATTCCCGATTGGCGCAAATTACATGCCCGCGAAAATTTCATGTTTTACAGTACGTTTTGGTCCGATTACAATTTCAATCAGCAATATAGGCTAAGCCAAATGATAGATTCGAGTTTCAGGGTTTTAAAAAATATGAAGCATGGCAGGTCTTTGGTGTCCAAACCATCCACCCCAGCCTATGTTTGGCCCTTCTCCTCAACACCGCATACTATTCCTTCACATGCAGGTCGTCTAACATTCTGATGCGTGGCTTTCCCGGACCTCTCTTCCCCTTCATCATATCTCTCAACCATCCCTCTAGGATACTGGATGCCAATAAATAATTTTAAAATACTTCCAAAATATATCCTTTTTGTCCATAGAGTTGTTTGTTTGCAACAGACATCAAAAATTACAATTTGTTCACCCAAATACTTACGTAGACTTTAAAATCTGACAAACACTGGCGTTTAAAAACTAAAACGTTCAGTTTTTGATTGGCATCTCAGGGTTTCATTGTAAATGACAGCAAGCTTTGGAAATTCAAACAAAGTAGCTATTACTAGTATCTACTTTCCTTTGAAAAGTCTCTGAAAACCGTACGGAGTCTGAGACCGCACACTTTTTGTACATTCCGCCATCATACTTGCTTTACCACGCCCCCTGAAGATCTGAAAAAATAATTTGTACCCATTCCTCAGTCATTTCATGGGTGAAATAGAATAAAAATTTTTAGGTTTATCTTTTACAGGTTTGAAGACAACGGAAAGAGTTAGAAAGCATGCGTATGAAAAAAAAACAACTAAAACCCTGCACAAAAAAGAAGCTTGAACAATGTGTTGAAACGTGCCTACAAAAATTTGAAATGAGCTTGGAGAACTTTTTTGCGTGCAAAACCACTGGCTGGTTCAGAAACAACAAAACACAAAACAACAAATTTCTTGATTTTATTAATATTATTAACACAGTAAGCAATGGCTAAGCAATCTACCACAAGCCCATGGATATCGAAAGTAAAGTCATTTCTAAACCAATATCGAAAGTTAATGAAGCAAAAATTGACAAGCAGCCTGATAAGTTTATAATTTGGATGCCTCTCCAGAGATCCAAATCCAAGGTAATTTACGCAAACGCTACGTTAACCTTCTGCTTCTACTATGGCGCAATGGATCACCCAAGAACAATAGCTAGATCTCCTACTGTCCCTCGGTGCGCTGGCAGAAATGACTCCTTAAGGCTGCCATCTTTCCACCCAGTTTTATGTGGCTAATAACTTGCAGCCAACTTAAGCGCGACGGCATAGGCCTGCACTGCCAACGTATCATAAGCGGAGTAACTAAATTGCGGATCGCCCATTAACCATAACCTTACGGCGTCGGACCTGAGTTCCCGAGACATGGGTAAGTCCCAGCGCTGGCAACTACATGCATAAAAATAGGTGTTACAGTCCCGTCAGCAAGGCTGTTAAACACACGTGTCGCTACCTGCTAAACCCGGGCCACATAATCATTTACTTGGTTGATGTCAGGAGGGCATTCGGCCACAAAAACTCCGCTTCAACATTTCTCGCCAGGGCTCTAGATGTCTAACTCGTGTGAAAACATGTACATAAACAGAATAGACATTTAGTTGTCCAGAGTCATTTGTCTTTTTTTGTCTAGTCCCCTAGGCTTGGCGTTAGCTGGGTCTAGCTTTGCGAGTGACCGAGCAGACTCTGAACTGATGTTATCATAAAACGTCACAAATTAAGTGTCGGCTGAATCCACCCTCCCACTGAAGGCCCATCAGTCTCCCAATGTACCCTCGTGGGACCAGGGAATGTGAGGGCGTTTGTCCGCGGTTGCACTCACCTCCAACCTGTGCTAGCGTGAAAAACTGCATGGGAAAAATGGAAATGATGAAAACATAATAAATAATAATCATCGTTTTTGATGTCCATTCTTATGTGGCGCAACAGGCAAGCCTGTAATGCCGTGTCCATGTTAACACAGGTTAGACGCATATATTGGAGCTGGGTTTTTGCGGCCAGATGCCCTTCCTGTCGCCAACCAGAATAATAAATTTCCCTGCACGATGATTATCAGCGATACTTGTGTGTTTAACAGCCTTGCTGAAGGGCCTGTAACGCCATGGTTTCATAGTTGCTGGCGCCGGGACTCAAACGCAGGTCCTCTGGAGGTCCTCTGGACGCAAGTCCAACGCCTTAACCACTACACCACGCTCTGTGGTGTAGATAATGATGATGATAAAATTTATATTTGTCCTAGTACAAGTCGGTACTCGGTCCAGCATCAAGAGCATGAAAACATTCACGATTCGTACATCTCTAAAAATCCATCATCTGAATTCTTTTCAAAACATGGCTCGTCCATCTAAGTCTGTTCTTCCATATCACGTCACGAACTGCACCGAAACTCATTACGACTCTCAGTTTCGCAGTATTAGGTTTGACACTATGCACATAGTGTTCCGCTGTAATGTGCCATAACGTAGCTCTCTGCACACGCTACACTTGAGTTACGGTGCCGTGCTTGTGTGCCACATGTGCCTTCAGATCGCGCCTGTTGCGTACGGCTTCCCCACACTCTTGACACACAAGTTTCTTCACAGAACGATCGACAGCCGTCTGTTTAATCCCAGGCCGACACGATTTACTGTGACACAACATGGCATCCTTGTACGCAAACTCCATTCCGCAAACACCACATTGAAACTCTTTGGCTGCGCCGTGCTTGTACGACATATGCCCTTGAAGGGCGACCTGAGACTTAAGGTCCTCGCCACATATATCGCAAAAAAACTTATTAAGTAAAAGATACTCAAAGCTATGTTTCTTCATCATATGCGCCGTAAGCTCTTTCTTATACGAAAACTCCCACAGACACTGTTCACATTTAAACTCTTTTGCAGCCCCGTGCTTGGCCGACTTGTGCCCCATGAGGTCTCTCTTATATTCAAAGGCCTTTCCGCAGAAATCGCAAACAAATTTTTTACGTGAAAACTTTTGACCGTGATCGAATTGGAATTCTTTCGGACTATTCTGGCACGTAGACATGTGACACTGATGCTCGATATTTGATAGGAAATATTTCTTGCAAGTTGGACAATGAAGATCCTTTTCTCGATCTTGTGACATTTCTTCGTGTGTCTGGCGCGAATCAAGCAGATTGAATTCCTCGCTCAAGTCGGGGCAGTGACTACTCGGGTCATCAGGGCCGTCGGTGGCGCAGTGCGTCATCAGCGGTTCACGGTTTGTGCTCTGAAATAGAAGCAGCAGCCGATTGAGTGCCGGATCAACAAATGACACCATACAACCGCACGAGAACCAAACACAAAGGTTACCGATTCTTGATATTAGTGAAGTTATTTCGTATTAAGGGAATTGGAAAATTTGATAAGATAGGCCTATTAGAAAATATGGCTTTCTAAACCAACATACCAAGTTAACTGAGTAAAAAGTTGAATACAAACTGGCTACGCTCATGTATACGGTTATCTCCCATGAGTCCAACTATATCGCGGAACTACTTGTAAAATATGCGCCAACGCGATCCTTGCGGTCTGCAGCAGACACAGTGCGTCTGGTCGTGCCCTTCACTAGGACGAAGCTCTCTGAAAGCACCTTTAGCATCGCCGCCCCGACTGTGTGGAACAGTTTGCCACAAGCACTGCGTGAACCAGACTCGCTGGAGTCCTTCAAGAATGCACGGAAATGATTTCTATTTGATAATATACAGATTCCTGTGATATCAATCAAGTTATTCTGGCTTAAGGAAATTTGAAAATTTTATAAGATAGGGCTGCTGCTTCTTGCCAATATTGCCTTCTAAGCTAGCTACCAAGTTTACCGAGTAAAAAGCGACAATGAGTGACCGAATCAGGTCTGTAAATGAAAACAAGGTAGCTTACAAAACTGGATACTAATTATACTTATCCTAAAATTTTTATATTCTCAAGAGCTGAGAGGCAAGCAAAATTGATATCGAGTGTCTGTAGTGAGTAGCTGGAAGCTGGTAGCCATGGTGGCTCTCTTACACAGAACCGGATTGCACGTAATAGCCTTTTTTATTACACAAGATCCTTAAATGACAAATTCGCTTACCCCACCATTCTAATTTGAATACACCGAAGATTTCTATCATATTTCTTCATTTAAAGAAGTACATTTGCATCCAGACCCATGAATTCAAAACATAATTTTTTTAATTATCTATAGCCAAATGACATATTTTAAAACTCCACTGATCTTAAACTTCTTAAATTCTGTAAACTTCTTCACACAAATGATCTACTGATACACACTGAATTCGCTTCATTATGCAAATTTGAAAAAAACACCGCATTCCAACTGTCAAACGATCGAAGCACGCAAATGAAATTCAATTAATGGTAGCCAGCATACAAAATTCTGAAACATTCAATTAAACTCAAACAAAACATTAAAATTACATTCGATAAACACCCACAACTTTTGGCTAAGTATTCCAACACAAGCCAATCGATACCAAAGGCCAGTACTAGCGATTCTAAACCAATATAGAAAATAACAGTGACAAACAGTGTTCATAATTTAGACCATGGGTGCTTTTATAAAACTAATATGTCAAAACGCTCTGTGCTCCAAATGCCAAAAAAATGTGCACATGCAACATTCATATTCTGCTGTGGCGCAATTTGTGTGTGCTGTTTGTTACTTCAGATCACCCCATTGATCTCGCATTCTTCACTAATAAAACATTCTCCGAATCACGCTTCATCCCAAAGTATCCGGATGATTCGAAAGAATATGACGTAGCATGTTCTGCCTGTAACCAAAATCCATTCGGCAAACGCTACATTGGAACTCTTTCGCAGTGCCATGTTTGGCCGACTTATGGCCCCTAAGGGCGGCCTTAGACGTAACCGCCTTCCCGCATAAGTCGCAGACAAATTTTTGAGGGGAAATATATTCAGAGCTATGCTTCTCCTTGATATGCTTCATAAGCTTGTTCCTATGCAAAAACTCCCTTGGGCACCGATCGCAATGGAATTCTTTTGCAGCGCCGTGCACGTGCGACATATGCCCCTTAAGGTCAGACATAAATTCAACAGCCTTTCCGCACAAATTATAGACATATTTTTTAACCGAAGGAGTCTTGGCGATCTCCACGCTAGGTCTATGCTCCTTCCTAACATGCGTTGTAAGCTTGTTTCTACGAGTAAACTCTTTTGTGCACCGATCGCATTCAAACCGCTTAGAGGTGCTGTGTCGTGTGGAAATGTGACGCTCAAGGGCAATATTCAATCTGAAGCATCTGTCGCAGATTGGACAACGAAGACTCTTTATGGAATTTTGCAACATGGTTTCATGTCTTTGGCCTGAGGACAGCGCATCGAATGCCTTGCTTAAGTCAAGGCAGTGAAGCTTCAAGTCATCAAGGCTGTCGGCGGTGCAGCTCTTGATCGGCGGTTCGCAGCTTATCTCCTGAAAAATAAAGAGAAGCTAATAGGACAGAGATTACGGTTTCTTGTGTTATTGAAAGAATTTCGGAAGCAGAATTTCACCATCCACAAGCCAGTTCTACGGTTTTCCAAACCAACAAAGGAAGTTAGTTAAGCAACAGGAGACAACTGCTTCTAGAACTATAGTCCCATTATTCCTCCTATACCACAGAGTCATTGTCTAAATTTTGCGAAGGTTACATAACATATCGTTCTGCAGCATAGCGTATAATTTTAACATTGTCCATATCACACAACAAGTAACTGTGATAAGAAGTAACTACGTAAAAACTTAAAAGTTCAGCAAGAGGCCACAAACAGCGTTTATTTACAATCAGGATGCTTCACTCTAACATGCAGCAGCATTCTGTGCCTGTACCCGCACTTTACCCCGCACACGCTCCGCAAATGATGCACATGAAATTTTTTACAGGATTGCATTTGAAGCATAACGTAACACGCAGCTACAATGTAGCTACAAAACAGCGCTGAAGCAGCAAATTTACCTAGTAATTTTGTCACCTACATAATTATTCGGTGAAGTTGGCGCTGCTGCAGCGCTACGCGACACGAAAGTCGCGTCAAATGAAGCACAATATGGTTAAAATATGCTTAACCTTACGCATTATCAATGGGGGCATCAACAGAATTTGTGCCCCGGTCCTTTTTTGGTGTAAATTCCGCACTGCCGGTACCGATATTCTGTAAAATCGCAGAATTAAAGACAATGCATACTGCGAAAATGGTCAGTTTATGATATATACATATTAATTTTATGAACCCTCTTAATAGTATAATACTATTCAAAACATAATTCTTGTTTTGGTCTTGTCTTTTACTCAAGAACAAAGATGAAATAAAAGTGTGGTAAATTTCAAATATTTTCACATACGAATTTCTTTCTAGCCAGAATAAAAAAGCGAGATAAAGTTTGTCTATGGATGACCGTGTAGTTGCATATGGTCCAAAAAATTCTTTGCACTATTTTGAGCTAGGTAAATAGCATGTTTAAATCATCTGTAGCGGACAAACAACCTTAAGTGAACAGCACAATACCGTGCCACACTAACACATATTTTTGCATTTAGGTATTCATCCTTTTCAAATAACATAATGTGGTATGAAAAGTAATCCCAGAGTGAAATCGCAATGTCTCAATCAAGTACAGTATTAAAATTTTTCATGTATATTTTGTGCAATGAGAGGGAGGCCAAATTCTATGACAAAGCATACTTTAATACCAGTGCCCAAAATTTTAGAGTCAAAGCAATTTTATTTAAATAGTTAAGAAAAAATGTATCTAAAATTATTTTTCTCGATACTAAAATATTCAAATTATGAAATTTAGCGCACGAAGCATTAGAGATATCTAATTTTAAATCTTTAGACAGATTTCTGCATAATAGATTTATATATTAAAAATCTTTGCATTAAAGTATTTAGAAAAGTTCCAAATACTTTATAAACGCCAAAAATTAAGTGTAGTACAGCAATGTAAATTGATTAAAAGAATGAACAAAATCAGCTAGCTAGTAAGCCTCTGCATATGTACATTCTCCACGCTGATCTTGAACCCGCCGTTGGATATATCGCTCAGAGAACAAAACCGCTAAATATTAATCGTGACTTATAAACGCAATCTAGATGTAGAATACGGTATGTTCAACCAATCGCACGCGAAAATGTAAATTGAGAGGCCTACTACAAATTGATAGAGGATCGCAAACGAGTGGCCCTAATATTGTTCAACTTTCTCGGTCACAACTGCAGCAATTCTCAAAATTCAGTAAGCAGACAACAAATTTATATTTAACAAATTTGCAACGATGAGGCGTCCATATCAATCACGTTCATTGTCCACCACAGCCAGTGTCTCAACCCCATATATTATTATTATTATAGGCCTATATATTCATTCTGAGATAAAATTAATGCATTTCATTTTAAAATCCAAAACATTGTTACTAAAACTTGTTACGAAACATAGAAACTAATGTAAAACTTCGGAGCCAACTCAAATGATTAACACAGGCCTTAATACCGCATGTCTTTTAATTAAGCAGCCATTAAAAAGGAATTCCGAAAATCTTTAGCTCATTGCACCATCTACAAAGCATTTCAGTACTTTCGGAAATACTGCATATGCACTATTGTGTTTGACGTCTATTTTTTCATGCGTCCATGCTATCACACGTATTGACATGATTCCCTGAAGTGAAAGCCAGAGGTTGGTTCTCCAACTGGATGCCCTGACTGGCACCAGCCAGAAAAAATCATTTAAGCATAACTGTAACCAGCTAGCAACACTTGTGTGTTTAACATCTATGTTGAAGGGTCTGCAAAGTTGCTAAACACACTTGATACAAATAATTCAGCTTGCAGCAGAAAATTATTGTCACGATAATTTATTAATCTGGTTGGTGACAGAAACAACTTTCTATACATAAAATCATGCTGTGGCTTTTCCATCAGGAAGCTTGGCATAAAATCTTTTTTAATCTTTTAAAATCTCTTATAAAATACTGTGCATTTCAAATTTTATAGCGCAATCATAAACTAAAATACAGCAAACATGTGTCATACTCTAACAACATGACGAGATAGAGAGCGAGGACCTAAGTACCACTATTTTCAGGATGTTGTGCTCGAATATGCTCTATCATCTTATTCTTATACCCAAAGCTAACTCCGCAGACGCTGCACGTGAACTCTTTCAGTGCTCCATGATTGGCTGACATATGCCCCCTGAGCGCATGCATTGTTTGAACTGCCTTCCCGCACACCTCACAGACAAAGTTTCTAAGCGCGAGATCCTTTGCATAATATCCCTCATGCTCGAATTCTATTTGTTCGAAGAGGGTACATTTGAACACAAATCCCATGACAAACGCTACATTCAAGCTTGTTTGAGGCTCCGTGGTTTTTGCAACTTACGCTCAGTGAGCTAACTTCTATAATCAAAGCTCTCTTCGCAGAAACAACACATATATATCTATTTATCAATCTATCAAAATAACAGTTGCTCAAACAAGGGCGCTCACAGCATAGTATTCAAATATTCATCAAGGACTATTATTTTCATGTCGATCGACTGTATGCCATCCAACTCAACAAAAGTCACAGCATCTTAGTGCTGTAGTATATGATAAGATGCACTGATAGAAAATTAACATGCACTGCATCTGGCTGTGTGAGAATCCATAACATTTTGAACATCTGTATTGAAAGCTTAACTGCGTCAACTAGTGCATCGGCAACTTTAAATTCTTATGATTTTGATCCAAAACATTTTTCACACTCAGAACACTGAGTCTCTGGCCAAGCATTTACGTCACTTTCATCAAAGGCATTCAGAGCGTCTCCTCAATTATTTGAAGCAATACTCAACGAGGAAAGCTATCAGACTGTTGTTTACAGTTGTTGGCAAATAGATGTCCTTAAAAATCATCATATATAATGCTTCAAATACTAAATCACAAACGCTAATGAATCAAGAACTAAAAAGTTCACGTAAAATCGGCAGAGGCTACTTTCCATTATTACAGACTTAACATCACACACAAAATCCAGCAATCCTCTACCACGGTTGTGTTTCATTCACAGCCCATCCTCAACGTTCTCCAGCGTAACACCGTGCATCTGCACCAAATGTCGTGACAACCCACGCTTGTATCCGAACGCCTTAGCGCATACGTGACACACAAACTCCTTCTGCACGTCGTGCCACGTCGTCATGTGTCCAAGAAGATCGCGACGTGAACAAACTCCCTTTCCGCACAGCGTACACGAGAATCTATACGGACGCGAGTGCACTTCGCGCATGTGGGTGTTGAGGCCGACGGGCCATTCGAAGAAAGCACCGCACTCGTTGCACACGTTGGTTCCCATGGAACCGCCGATCTTACTGTCGCTATGCTCGCTTGTTATTACTTTGGGTCGAGTAGGCTGTGGAGGAAGAAGCGAAGAGACCCAGTTATCGTTGAAAGAAGCATGGCCACTTCCGTTCTGTAAGATAATAGAGAAACACTATTTGTTATCAATGTTGCCGGTTGTGATATGTCAGTCTCATGTTTAGTACTGCAAAAAACACTGCAGCAAGTACAGAAGTCAATAACTGAGAACTGTTCAATCAGTTCTGTTGTCTTACTACTATCAAATTACTCAATAAAATATGCGAAATCTACAACTGCCTGCTCATCAACTCTCATGCCTCAAAATCGGAAGTCAACAACTCTCGTTTCCCGTCAATACTCTACGTTTGCGTGTCACTGCTACGAAATAGATATGTCATAAACTCAAGATAAACTTATAGACGTGTCAATGCTTAAAACAAAAGCAGAGAGCAAAAATGCTACTATCAATTCTAGACTTCGCATAAATTTTCAAAAAAACAGCAATGGGGTCATCTTTTACGCGCCCGTTTCATTGTCAAAAGTTTGATTGCCAGGTCTTTCGATTCAGAGATGAGGACATGGCAGGTTGTGAGACTAAATTTAGCTAAGCAAACTGCTTACTACAGCAGTTCATTGTATCCCTTCTCATGAGAATTCTCTCAAGTCATCATGTCTTGTTGCAATAAGTTTATAAGTTTATTGTCTGAAACAGTGGGTATTCGTATATTAGCGCAAAATGATGTGTAAGGCATGAAATTTACAATTGTTCCTGTAAGTACGTTGTAATTCTATATTCATAGTTGCTCAAATAAGACTGCACTCACTAATTCGTTCGTGTAAAAACATAAAATTAAACTGAGACTAAAGCGTTAATTGGTGTAACTAATCTGATGACAGAAAATCCGAAATACGGTCGTTGTCAATTCAAAACAAACATAAAAAAAATGTTTAGTATGATTCAATAAACCTTAGCAACTTTCCGTAATTTGATATAAAAATCAGTCACAAATGAATAGTCGGTCACAGAAATACAAATTTTGCTGCGTAATTTTCATTACCACAATCTTCATTATAATTACTGTTCAAATAACCGTTTTGAGCTTTTTTTGTTCACAAAAAAGGTACATATCATTCTACATTAAAGTAATTTAAAATTAGAAAGAAACATTCGGGAGTTTGTAGGACCATTTACTAACAATTACGTCGAACGCAAGGTAGTGTTACTTAGCTGTTTGTCTCAACCTGTGCGGATAATGGAAACACAAAAACTGCCTGTCAACATCAGAAGTTCACATATAAGCCAGAAGCCAGTATTTACACAAGCACTGCATCTCTGGGCTAAACAGGGAGAATAATCAATAACTATAGAATGTTAACTATTCTGGCAACACTGTTGTCTTAGAATATAGACATTAGAGAGTATTAGACTACACTAACTATCCGCCTTTTTACGTCCATTCTGTAAATGTCGCTGTTCCCACACAGGTTTAGACGTATGGCCCCTTGTGAGGAATACAGGAACTGGGTTTTTACGGCCGGATGCCCTTCCTGACGCCAATCAAATAAATAATTTTCTGACACGGGATTAGCAGCTAGCGACACTTTTGTGTTTAACAGCCTTGCTGAAGGGCCTGTAGCACCATGTTTCATAGTTGCCGGCGCAGGGACTTGAACCCTGGACCCATGGACTCTTTAGTCCGATGCCTTAACCACTACACCACAGCGCCTCGTATTAGAGAGTAGACATTTTGTATAATGCAGATACTGCGTTCTTCAACGGCATTGCTTAAAATTCAACAGAATCCAAGACATCAAGATGTTAATTTTTAAGTCTGAAAATCTGCACAAAATATACGAACAATGCAAACACAATTGAACAGAATCTTGCTATGTATAGCGAACGCGTGGTTGAGCATCACAAACAAATGCTCAATTGTTTTCCGCATGAGCCGATCGAAGATGAGCGAGAAGCCTATGGCGGTATCCAAACTCCTTTCCGCAGTAGCAGCACTGGAACTCCTTTGGTGCCCCGTGTTTGTGTGTCATGTGCCCCTTAAGATCAACATTCGAAGACACACCCTTCCCGCAGATTGGACACACAAACTTCTTGTTAAGTGGATTCAGACACCCGTGCATCATCTTCATGTGAAGCAGGAGCGTGCTCTTATCCGGTAACTCCTGTTCGCACAGTTCGCATTTGAACGCTTTGCGTTGGTGGTGATAATCGAAAATGTGATCTTGGAGGGCGCCTTGAGAGGAAGCAATGTGACCACAGAAGGAACAGTCAAGGGAAAGTACGCCAGTGATCTGTGGCCTGAAGTTCGCGTTGGTCACACGAGTATTGAGGCGACCCTTGAAAAAGTCATCGATGTATTTCTGCAAGTAAAAGAGAAAAGTTTCTCACTGGGGGTTGTACAAAGACATACATTAAATATTACTACTGTGAATGAAGTACCAGTGCTCACATTACATAAAACACAAGGTTGCTATCATTTCTGAATACTTCAATCCGGATTTGTTGAAGTGCACCAGTCATTTCCCCACTGGTAAATGTTTCAATAACATGTAGTCGTGTAACTTTTTGCTAGCTGTATCTAATCCATGACGAGTAACTAGTACTTCTGCCACTTGATTGAGAATAACTTTGTTAACCAGATTCAATTTGCGTACAAGTGCGCTATTGTTTACAGTTGCACATCTGATCATTTACCAGTAATGTTACATTTAGAGGCCATTTTACCTACAAGGCATGATTAAAAATTTGTGTGAGAGAAAAATGAAATGAATGTCTTTTTAATATTAAATGGGAATCAATGTCTGACAAATTTTCTATGAGTCCCAACCCATTCTTGGCATATGATTCGTATTTTGCAATTTACAAGAATCTTTTGACAGGCATTACTAAGAGCAATTAATAACTACAATAAGACAGAAGGATGCCATGCCATGAATGGATTACTAAAGGACTCATGAAATAGTGTATTCTAAAAAAACCAGTTATGCCAAGCCTTGTGTAAAAACATAATTGTGAACAAAAATGTAAAACTACAGCAGCATATTTAATTTACTACTTTGTCAGGTAAAATGGAAATTTGACTGCAATAACTGAAAACTTTTAGCAGAAAATAAAATAACTTAAAAATTGAATGGATTACCTTTAAATAAAAATATGTCAAATAATATAGCAAATGGCATTAGTATCATGGCATGGACATGGTTTATGCAATGTGATTGTAAAATTGTTGTGAAATGAGCCAGCATTGATAATCGCTTGGCGTCCACAATTTCTAGTTCAGCAACAATATTATCGTTATTATCAGCCCGGTTAAAATTTCGCAAACTGTTGTTCACTCGTTCTGTTCACAACTGATGCCTCTGAAATAGTTACTATAGTACCGGTATCCGGTTTCAAAGTACATTCAGTGCTGATTTTGATCATTTACTGCATAATATCCCAATCCAAAATATCAATAAATCATCTATAATAACAATCGCTCAACCATTAACACGATTAATAAACATGTCATCTATATCTGGAACATTTTGCAAACATTCGAAGTTGCTAAAGTACGCCATATTTTAAAAGCTGGAGATAAAAATTTGTCATCAAATTATATACCAATATAAATTGAAAAATACATGAAAAAGCTATATCAAGCAGCCTTACGTCATACTTAGAATCCAAATTCTCAAATATGACCAGTACGGGTTCGGATCAAATCGCTCCACTTACAGCGCAATTACTGATATGTATGAAAAAATCAGCGAGGCGATCGATATCGGAAAATTTCTGTGAAAATTGTTATTCTCTCTCACTCTACAGCGTGTCCGGATGAAATATAAACATTTTGTATCGCTTCATTAATATTCAAATAAAATTGCGGGACATAGTTCCCTTTAATAATTTAGACACTTGCAAAAGTTTCGTATAGCGAATTGATCAATGGTCTAGGTCACTCATGCTTTTGCTATTATATTTTTCTCGTTCTAGATATGATTTCTTTTATGGCACTCATGTTTGAGTTCAATTTATAATTTTTGTTACTATTTCACGATGAAATTTATTTAGCCTCAATTGATGTGTTAGGGTTATGCCAAAGCATATTCCTTTTCATCGATTTTTCTAATTGCTTTTCAAAATTGCTTCCAAAGGCCAGCCAAATTGTATTTTTATATTGAAAAAACTAGCCTAATCGTAAAACATATTCAGCAATCAATTTGTTAATTCAAAAGTTAACAACACCATGCACGCCAATATCTTTATGACATTTCAACGGATGATAGAGCTGACATAGAGCGTGAAGGAAAAAACCACACGCCGGGATTTTTCACATATTTAACTAATACAATTAAGATCCTACAACGGCAAAATTTAGCAGATAAATAGCCATCTATTACCAACATTTCTGTCAAGTTTCGTGAAGTTTGGCTAAATAGTTTCAAAGTTAAAGCTTGAGAAATTGTTTGGTTTGCAGCCAAAAAACCCCGCAAGCTTTGGTCAGCTCTTGACAATCTTCTCTGCCACAAGCCCTCTCCTACTCTTCCCAACTCCATTTCGCCTCCATCCCTTGCATCCGCCTTTCTTCAATTCTTTGATAACAAAATTACTAATATATGTGCACAGTTTACTCCACCCACATCTGCTTCCCTTCAAAACCTCAATCCTCCCCCTCCAACAGTCCCCCCTCCCCTTTCGCATTTTTTGCCAGCCACCACCGATGAAGTCCGCAAGGCCATTTTGTCCTCCTCAAATGCAACCTGTTCCCTTGATCTCATCCCAACCAAACTTCTAAAATTCTGCATCGATTCCTTGCTTCTCCCAATAACTACTTCAATTAACCTGTCACTTTCTGAAGGTAATTTTCCCACTCCATTTTTTTCAGTGAAAACCAACGTTTCAAGGCATCAATAAAAATAAACTGGTAACGTCTCTGTCAAACTTAGTGTCATTCTGTGCAGTGCTTCCAAAGTTATGAGCTCTATCTGTCTGTTTCTATTTAATATTAACTCTATTACTTACATTGTTTATATCAAATATGGAGGACCTATTTTGTCTGTCTCTATTGAATATGGACTTGTCAGTGTCTCAGTACTGAAGTACAGCATCATAGCAACCGCTTTATTTACCTTCGTCATTGGCGACCGCTTTATTAACACCCTCTTGGTTTTTGTATGGTAAAAAGTTATGCTGCGTAATTTTTTTAATATTTCTGAAGTCAGATGTAGGCTAACTCAACAATCATATTCATTCACGCAGTCAAAACTAAAATTGCTACTTAGCCAATATCACTGCACGACAAGCACCGACGATTAGCTGTCCGCTGCACAACACTACAATTTTTGCACACAGATGGCGAGGTAATCGATTTCAAAAGCCAACAATTTCGAAACTAATCTACACAATTCCATACATGTGGAATACAAATTCTATCAGAACAATCCAACTTCGTCAAAATATTAATAATAGATTGCTTATTATGTACGCAAAACTTTGCCACGAAAAACCAATGAAGGGTCCTTTTTTTTCCCCACCAGCACATGTCATGTCTACTTGCACAAATCGCTTCAAAAATGTTACCAGTTCGATTGTCTTATCAATCTCCTCAAAAATTGTTCTCATCCTAAACTTCAAACACGCAATGTTCTTCAAAAAATCAACAAAGATTACCCTTCATCAAGGGCTAATATGTGTAACCTATGATGAAGAGTAGTCATTACCAATCTTAGAAGAACATTGGTGTTTTTCAGTGTCCATCCAGAGTTTCTCTACCACGGCTGTGTCTGGTTCAAGGTCCTCCCTCAACATTCTCCTGCGTAACACCGTGCATCTGCGCCAAATGTCGTGACAATCCACCCTTGTACCCGAAAGCCTTCTCGCACACGCAACATACAAACTCCTTCTGCACGTTGTGCCACGTCGACATGTGTCCGAGAAGATCGCGATGCTTGCGAACTCCCTTTCCGCACAGTGTGCACGAATACGAATACGGACGTGCATGCACTTCGCGCATGTGGGTGTTGAGGCCGACGGGCCACTCGAAGAAAGCGCCGCACTCGTTGCACATGTTGGTGCCCATGGATCCGCCGCTCCTACTCTGCTCACTATTCGAACCTGTTGCTACTTTGAGTCTAGCAGACTGCGGTGGAAGAAGTGGCAAGAGCCTGCCATAGTTGAAAGAAGCGCGGTCAGTTTCGTTCTGTAAGACAACAGAAGAATGTGCGTTACGAATGTCGTCGGTCTCTCAGATGTCTGTGCAAACACTGAATGTGTTACTGTTGCAATTATAGGAGCCTATACTATAGAATTGCTTAATCAGTTGCACTGACTTACGATTATCTAATTACTCAATAAAATATTTGAAGTCTACAACTGCCTTTTCACCGACTCTCATGCCTCAAAGGCAGAGTTCAACAACTCCCGTCATCTACGTTTGTGTGTCACTTCTACGAAATATACGTTTCATAAACTTAAGAATCTATTGCTGAAACTAACGTAGAGAGCGGACGGACACAAACCTTCACTTCAGCACAACCATGACAACTATTGAAGCCGATTGGAAATGATCGTAACGATCGGTTGCTACTGGAAAAAGTCGATCACAATCCCAAAAGTAAAATTGTTTAAATAGATCCAACCAAGCAATAACAAACGCAGCGCTGGACCAAATAACTCTAGAAATGCGCTTATCTAATAATTAATGCCAAATAGTTAGGCCTCACTAAATGCCAGAATTTGTTTTAATTACTGTGAATAGAGCTTTGGCCCTTTGGGTTTACATAGTATTCTCTTCTCAGCCTTATTCTATGAAATTAACTTCAAACTTGAAACTTTCAATCCGCACGTTAAGCATAAAATTAAGTGCTATAAGCCGTAAGCCTACCATGCAGCACTTTCGCTATTTAAAACACGGTCACATCACTGGCATGCGCACTGGCGTCAATGTGGCTACACCTCGACACGAGCAGGACACGGGGAACTATAATGTTTTGATGTACCCAGTAAGTCTGGCAGTACCAATAACTATCGTTATTTGGAATAATTTATTGTACGAGGGTCGCTCCATAGATAAGTAGCCAGTCGCTGTGGTAATTTTAATTTTTAAGATATAACAAATCCGAATAAACGTTTTGTAGGGAACTCAATTTCGAACATCTCTGGAAATTTTTGTAACGATGACGTCACTAATGTGACGTCAGGAAAATACATAACGCTTCAAGGTATGTATTTCCATCCAGTTATTCGTTGCGCGTAACTTAGCGCTATTTTCACAAAGAGTAAACAAAAAATCATTAGGCCTAAATTAGGCATGTTGTCGAAAAAGAATAGTCTTATCATACAGTATAAACCCTACATTGAACAGCAATTTCATTTCTCACCAATTTTCATGACAACGCCATTGTCAGTCCACAGCAACATGCCGTTTACACCGCTTGTCATCAACTAAACGTGTTCAGCCGCAAGGAAATGTGCAACACCAACTTTTACCCCCGACAGATTAAAGCACTAGTACAGGCAGATACTGGCCGTATTTCATTGCGAATTTCAGCCTTACTAAAGCCTTTGGCCAAAAGAAATCGAATTACTGCAAGCTGTTCTATTTTAGACGCTAGCAGCGGCACCCTCGCCATGTTCATTGCTTACCTGAAGTACTATTTAGTGACATCATTGCTACAAAATTTCCAGAGATGTTGGAAATTGGATTTCCTACAAAACGTATATCTTGGATTTGTAATATCTCAAACAGAAAAATAAACGGCAGCGACTGGCTACTTATATATGGAACTACTCACGTAGTTTAGTTCCTGGTCTTTCCTCCTCTCCATATTCTACGTAAATAACAAAAGAAGAATGGTTCTACAAAAATAATTTATTAATTGATGACAATATGTACAAAAAAAAACTATCACCCAAAATAATTGACAATGCCCTGCCTGCCTGCCTGCCTGCCTGCCTGCCTGCCTGCCTGCCTGCCTGCCTGCCTGCCTGCCT
>JAQIWG010002749.1:0-19555 GCA_034695025.1 Chamaedrilus cognettii | reverse complement strand
GCCCTCGTCTATACTAACGTACTTGACGAGAGCACGCTGCTACTGGGGAGGAGCGGCAACGGTCGCAAACCAGAAGTCACCAACCCTCTGAACGGTTCTTGCAGAACAGCTGTGATCAGAGGGCTAGAGAATGTTTTGGCGAAGATTTGGCGATTTTGATGATCGACATGCGATTTTGATTTGGCGATTTTGATGATCGACAGGCGATTTTGATCATCGACATGCAGCACTGGGTGCCAATCTCTTTTATGCAATAAGCCTAGACTGGAGCGCAAGAGCAGGTCTCGCGGACGTGAATGAGGACGAGGTTGGTTTGCACATGCAGGCTATAGTTATCGTGGCTTGAGGAGATAAGCGTGGTACGGGCGTGATGGAGGATCCGGCTGGATTGTAACTTGCAGGTTATGGCAGAAATGGAGTAAGTTTGTCACGTGACCAGCCGCAGGTAGCGGGTTGGCGATATGATTGGTTAATGAGTGCGTCGACGCCATTGGTGCATTTCGATCCGATTTTGACGCAGAATCCACAGCCAGCGTCTCGCTACAGAAGAGGCTTACATCGGGCAAGCATTATAATACAAACCGGGCCGAAGATCGAGTTTTGGTTTGCATCTCTCGGTGTACACCCCGGCTATATATCTACAGACTCTAAATCCTCCAACATTGTGCATCTCAGAATTTTATAGAGCGTGCCGTCCCCCGTAGCGTGATCATTTTCAGCGGGGTTGGGGGGGGGCAAGAAGTTTTGCACGGGGGATGACATATTTTGGGGCTTTGCACACTGACACTTTCCCCTTCAAATCAAACTCACGAGCGGGGGGGGGGTCTGCTGACAGAAATTTTGATCTGAGCAGGGGGGCAAAAACTTCTTTTGCACAAAGAGCAAATGGGGGCAAACAGCACAGGCTTATGTTTAAATTTCTGAGAGCAGGAGGGGCAGAGGCCCCCAGCAGGGATGGGTAACTGTTTATAGGTAGGCGTTAATAAGCAATTTCATTCAATTTCTCACGAATTCGCTTATGCGCAGAAGCTTCGCGTTGTGTTCAAATACGCTCAGTCATAATGACTGGGCAAGCATGAGCTTAATGGTGATTGGTTAGCCTCGCAACGGGCGCGGCCATTTTGACCTTTTTACCGGATGTGACGTCACGGCAAACCTACAAGTTCAATAACTATTGTTCTTACAAAAGTCCATCTCTTGTAGTCTATCTACTACGGCTTAAGTTAAGAACGTGTGTTATTTTTGGTCATGCCGACAAATTGATGCAACGGAAAAGAAGACCAACGAGGACCGAGTCCACGCAGAATGTCTGTAATAAAACTAATAATAGCTGCAGCGCTGTGGCTAAGGATGACGAATGGACATGTCATTCTGCATTCTGTGTGTCGTGCGTCTCACTGGATCATAACTACATCACTGCATTCACTGGCGCTCGGGTAAAATCAGGACAGCAGAAAGTACTAATAGTTGTGCGAAATCGGGCTCGTCGTAAGTCAAACTTAAGGCCGATCCTACCGATCACGGCCCAATATTGGAATGGATTCGCGTGCTTATCGCAAGCGTCAGTGTGTTAAATTTATGGTCTCGCGTGAAAAACGTGAAATTTTGCTTATTAGGCGGCGATCGAAGGGACCGTATCTTTTTGCATACGACCTGACGGGGTGACGCGGAGCAATTCTTGATCCTAACATCTTCGAGTCGCAACTTTAATCTATTCTGCACGTATGTAGGCCTAAACTTTTGTTTCAATATTATGATCGGTAAGTGGTTGGCCTTTATGGGCAGAGCAAAATGGCTGCTGCAGCGGTATTCAGCTAATTGGCGCCAACGTGGGCTAAAGTAGCTTATCGAAAGTTCTAAACAATTAAGTGTGCTATGATGACAAACGATGCTTTTTATCAGCAAAGTAACAATATTTGCGACAAAGGCACTCCGCGGCACGTTGGCCTATTTTTTTTTACCGAAGGAGTCACATAGCTAAGTTCTTGGATTGCTTCCGCTATTGGCCGCACAATGCGCGAGTCTCGAGATTAATCCCAATAATTCTTCCTAATGTTTTCTGACAGTCTCACCGTGACGCCACGTCAAGAGATCTAGCGGCCTGATATAAAACAGAGGCAGCCAACGGGTCTCCGTGTCACCGTGAGAAATGTCCATTTCTTCTAGAATTGAGTTCCGTAAAGAAATGGAAGCGTTTCTTCGGATAAAGTTGCTTTATGCTTAGCGTTTCTCAGATGTTCAAGGAAGCTCTCTGCATTTTGAAGTATAGCCGCCGTACAATAGAGCTACTTCACTGTGGTGCGTTCACAATATCAAAGATTTTGTTAATAATGTAAGATATGAGTCTACTGTGTGGAGGACGTCCCGTGTGGACTTCAAGAATTTCTTGATGCAAAACTATCGACAAATTTCAAAAGAGAAAGAGTCTTAAAGAGTCTTGTCGCTAATAATAGCTGAATACCTGCCACGCACCGCTATGAAAATTGCACATTGCATGAACGGGACTTCGATGATTCAATTTTATATAAAGCACCGGTGTAGTTGAATAATATTGTCGATGAAGTAACTTCATACATCTCTCGTAGATACATTCTTAATCTTTCATGTTATCAAGGGAACAGCGCGAAATATAAGCTCATTGGTAAGTGCAACTGATCTCGATGATACTACACGACAAGAATCTGTGTCGCTTTAGGATCAGGGTTGCTTCGGGGGGCAGCAAGTAGCGTTATAGGCTAAGCTGCGTTAGGGTTAGGCCTAGGCTCTGGTTTATCTTTTGGTAAACCAGAGTCAATTAATAAGTCAGTTGTCAAAGTAGGCCCCTCATACAATTCAAAGTAAAGTGGGCGTGGTACGTGCACCGGGCAGGTACTCCTATATAAAGCGTGTATTGGGACTGCGAGCGATGAGAACATTAGCGTCCATCAAAGAACGAGAACGGACGATATGAGCACCGCGCGCGACGTTGACAAACGACTGTTTGTAGAGCAATGCGCGTTGACGAGTCGCAGAGAAGAGCGTCAATGGGGTGGTTTTTAAATTAAACGGACAAGAAATCGACGCGGATGAGTGTACGTCATGGTTATTGGAAATTTGGTGAAACTTACGAGCAGGGTAATACTACGAGCAGAGTAATACTACGAGCTGAGTAATACTACGAGCAGAGTAGTACTGCGAGCAGAGTAGTGCACGTCTGAAACGTGTTTTTGGCTATGCATGCACCGCATTAAAATTTGGTAATAAATTCAGCTGAGTTTGTTTATCGACTAGCCTCCCTTCTAAAAATTTAAGCGACTCTTTGGACCCTTAGATCTTTAAAGTTGTACGATGTTTATATACGGAGACCCCCCCCTCCCCTCAATATTTTTCTTCTTTATTTGAATTTCCCTTCCTCAAATTTTATTCAGATTCTGTCATGGCTGAGAGCAAACCGATCTTCATTCTGTTGCATTTCTTCTTCTCTCTTCAAACACAATGTCAGGTCGATTTGTCTGAATAGTAGCTGCACTGATCTGGTGCATTATTTCTGTTGTGTTTTGCTTTTAGCGAAAATTAGCTGATTGCCTGCCGCAGGCAACATCGCTTCTCGTTGTGTCAGAGCGGAGCTGACAAACGTGACTGATAGACCTATACGCAGAGGTTACTGCTTGTTTTAGCGTTTGAAAGACACAGATGGTTTGCATTTATTTTGTACAGTCTACTCAATTGTAGGCTATATGTAGGCGAGATGGGGGATGGGCCTACATTCCACTGCGCACAAAGAGGATAGCTTGTGTATAGAAACAGTGCTATGTCAAGCGTTGATAACCTCAGGCTCTGTAGTTTGTATATACTGCATCAGCTCTTACAACACATCGAGCTAGGAGGCATGGCGCCACTGAACCCGATCGTCGAGTAGGCCCATGCAAGTTCATTAAGACAATTTGACTTCCTGAAATAATTGCAAAACAAATTCAACCGCCGCAAGCTAGCTCAGGCCTTCATGTATGCATACACATTACAAAGTTGATCTAACTTTGGCCAAGTGTGGTGGTACAGTTCTGAAACCCTAGTTAGTCTCCATGCATTCTACTCAGTAAAACATTATAAAAGATTGTCCAATGAATACATGTAATTTCTGACTTGGTGCAAAACAGAGCAAAAAGCTCGCGCAAGGTACAGTTTAGCTGAAACTATTGGCTTCTCACGGAATGACCAGAAGCACCACGCAAGATCTGTATAATGTACACTAGAGGTATGCATTACATTGTCACCAATAGCTTTATTGTGCCGGACAACACATTCTACTGCTCGCTACAAGACACGCTGTACAAAATATCAGATCAGTAAGATTCTTGCAGAATTTTAATCCACAGCAAATGGTTTCTGCAAAAGATACGCGCTTATAGAAGACACTCTTAAAATTTCTTTAAATGCCGTACTATAAACGCCATAGACGATGGTTTTTGGTAAGTGATTATAAATGAATATATGACAAGGCCTGCATCATGGCCTACGAAGGCTACAATAATGTTATAAATCATTCACATGGAATAATTCAGGCCTATGAATATATAGTCCTGGATCCACACTGCAGTCGGGCATTTTGAAAAACGCAATGCTGATTCCTCTTCTTTTCCCCAGTAGGCCCAGTGCATCAAGGCCCATTGCTTTTGGCCGAGAAGGCTGTGAATGCAACAGAAATGCTTTCTATCACACGTCATTATCTGCACATTAGTCTCGAATGCATCAAACAATGCATTATTGTCGGTCACCAGTATAACCTGTAGCCGCTAGCCACAGTACTAGTCTGTAGCCAGGCCATTACATGCACCTGAGACCCAACAGTGACCTGCTAAACATCGGCCGGCAGTCTTTCCGCCAACTGTACAAAATATAGACAGTCGCTGCTTCAACTCAACAACTTCATTACGTTTGGTGTGTTCGTCCCACCCCGTGCCCATACTGCTGAATCTGATGATAGGCCGCTTGCAGGTTTGCCTCATGCAAACACCCCTCGTCCGCCTCCATCCCAGAAAAGCGCCTTTTATCGACCAAATAAGCCCTCGATTCCATTCCCATGTCATTTGCCTTTCGTTTTTCCCTCCCGGAAGTAGCAAGGGCATCCACTGATTCCAAGAGTGGCTGGTAGCTAGCGAGGGCGCAGGGGTCCAGCGCACACTGGGCAGTGGAGGGGTTGGGGCTGTAGGCTGGGGTCAGGTCTCGGCCGCAGCGCGATGTGTTCAGTTCAGAAGCGTGACTGGAGGCGTAGCCATAGTAACCGTACATGCTCGTGACGTCATAGTCGGCCGTGCTGGGCCGGAAGTAGGGGCCGTAGTTGGCGTAGTGGCTGCTCGCTTGAGGGCTGGTTTGACAAACGTCAAAATAAATAGGAATCTAACATTTGAAATGACTATGAATCTACCCCTGCTTGGTGGGGAAAGCGGCCACAAAAAGAGAAATGACTATCGAATGATATACTCAAAATTATTGTTGTCAATAATAATTATTTAAAGCAGAAGTCAGTGTAATATGAAAATATCCAGGCCATATGACCAATAACCAAATCAAGACTTTGTGCTTTGATCATTCAAGTTAATCAAAATGTTCGAGTTAAGATATTTGAAGATTTTCTACCCTACACAACCCTACCCTACCCAATACAACTGCTAATCAGTGAATATTATGATTATTCAACCTGAGATAAAATTGTCTGATTCAAGAATGCGAAAGCAGTACTAGTACGCTTTTAACATTATTTGTGTCTTTAATTGCTCATTTAAAGCCTTCAATTAAATCATTATATTGACTGCAAAAGTACTCACTCGGTGAATTTTGACTGTGAGGAGTTTTGTCGATATTCTGGGCAGTCCGCAGACAAGGTTCGAATTGCGCTGCAGTCTTGAGACCGATATCCATACTGAACGTTCAAAACGTCACCACTAGACATAGGGTTAATTTTTAAAACCAAGCAAACTGGCAACTAAGTTTATTGCTATGAAATAAAACATTTCATAATTTTAAAATCGAATTGTAACAGGCATTTTAAATTGATATCATCAAGAATTAGAAAATTCCTGCAGATTCCTCCACACTAAATGCTATTAATTTTACACTGTTGTCTATTGTGCGAAAATAGGCCTAGCAATATGAAAACAATTTTTGACTCTTGTCTCGCTTTAACTACTTATTTCTTAAATAATATATTCAGATGACTGGGGATAACTTGCCTGCACACAGTTCATGTAAGAGTAAGCGGGGATGCAGCTGTAATCGTTGCCCGCATATCTCGCAGAGTAGCCAATCATACCGTAGCGCTCGTACGGATCACTACACACATCACATCATCATGTCGACCTTAACTGCACCATTCTATAAATCTTATAATTTAAATTCCATCGCATTTGTCTACGCTACGTTAAAATAATAATCACAATGCTGCATTAATATTTCACGTCTATTTTGTTGCAATGCTCTATGTGTAATATGTGTTATACAATAATGTTAAAATTTCCAAAAGTGACAGCTATAAAAACGGACGGTTAGTTTGTTGACAATTAGCATTGTCATTAAAAACCGACGGCTATAATTGTGAACCTAATGACCCGCTAAAGTAACTTGTAAAACTTACTTGCATTGCAAACTAGTTTTAAAAGCGTCAACTCTCAATTTCCACTACACATTCTCGTACCCAAAAGTTCTGCACATGGGTACCCAGGTCCCCAGTACCTAGTTAGGTACCCAGTGTAGTACCTAATCGCTGTGGCTTGGCCAGCCTGCTGCTGCTGCTGCTGCTGCTGCTGCTGCTGCTGCTGCTGATGCTGCTGCTGCAGCAGACCAACTGACGAGACCTCGTCGTACACCGGCGACAGCTGGCGAGTGGGGCCGTACTCCGGTGACGCCATCTGTCGAATGCTGCAAAACTCCTCCGGCGAGGATAGATGGCGCGGCGCAGCAGTGCTGTTGTACTGCTGCGGCGATAGCTGCTGCTGGCGAATGTAAGGTGGCGAGATCTGGCGAAAAATACAAGTTGTTCATTGATATCAGTGACCAATCAAACAGTAGTAATCAATCAAACAGCAGCAACCAATGAAATCGTAAACAAATATATCCAGTGCTTTTGCTAAAGGCTCGACCTGATTCTTCCCTTAACTTCTGATTATAAATTTTAATAAAAATTGTGGCTTGAAGGATGTTGATAATGTAAAAAGTTTCATAGATATAATATCAACTCACTATTATTGACGGCTCCAACATAGATTAAGATGGATAAAATAACCCTCGATTTAAAAAACTGTCCATAACACAATTGAACAAATAACAAAAAAAGAAGGAATGATACCTGTCTGCCATTGGCTGCGTACTGTGGCGACGCCTGCTGAATGTCAGAATTATTCTGAGAAGGGGCGGTGGGGGTGTCGTAGGAAGGGTGGGAGCAGGGGGAGGTCTTGAGGGGCTGCTGCGTCTGCGACTGGGGGGCGACTATGCAAGAATCTGCAACCAATCAGAACGATTTGTGCATCTAATGCCACGTACGTCAATTATGATCAAATTGCAAAAATTGCAAGGTATGTTGTTCGAGAGATAAAATTTAAAATAACATCATAAATCCATGCGGACATCGGTGAATACATAGTCATTGCGTCCTAACACATATCTAAGCTCTTGTATTCAATTCTAGATATAAAAAGAAATTATTACTGGCAGTTTCCGTGTCGTTAACATATTAAATCCTCAAAATAATATGCGCAATTTGAGAGGTGTGACACAAAAAACATACATTGAACGTAGAAAAAGAAATAATACAACAGCCTCGGAATTTTCCCATAATTACGCACTAAATTTGGATAAGTTTGGATCCACAAGTTTCAATTCTCATTATGATTATTATTCTCAATTACAAATACGCTATTGGTCAGCTGCTGCAACCCGACTCACGTGCATAGGAGGCCTCCCGCGTGTCAGTTATAACGGTTTGTCTCTCAGGCACGCGCTGTGTGACTTGCTGATTGGGCAAGGAGACTGCCGCAGTGCCTGACGGGACTGCCGCGCTGGACGCTGGGATAGACGCGATACATGATGGGATGGACGCGATGCATGACGAGATCGGTGCGTTACATGATGGGATAGGTTGTGTCGATGACGCTCTTTGTGTGACGTCAGACAGCGCGACGTCATCCTCATAATTAGCTGAAACATTTCAAGTACCAGTGAGCTCAATACACTTTCAAATCTCATACTTGAACATAGATGTTGGATCGTCTATAACAGAAGATAAAGATTACTAATCGAGAGTTGAAGGATAATTAACAAGTTATCAGGAATGGTTAATCTGACAATCCTGTGGAGCCATAGACAAACTCTGAGATAAGGAATCTGGTCAAGCATCGAGAGAGGAAAAAACTTTAATGGTAAGCATGCAATTTTAAAGAAATAGATCTAGGCAAGTTCCGCAGTGAGTTTTGGGACGGCACTATTGAACCTGTTCCACGATTGTGCCCTACAATAAATACTTACTTTATACATAAACGAATACGCAAGAATTATTTGCGCGCCGACCTGTGATTGGTGCGCCGCTGATGGCCGCGAGCAGCTCATTGGCTCTCTCCTGCCAGTGCAGAGACTCGACTAGGTGCAGCACGTAGTCGTCAAACATAAGGTGCAGCAGGTGGAAGGAACCTGGACATTGTGGCACATTAAAAGGATTCAAACATTTTTTGTATGTTTTATCCACATTATAACTTGATCCAAATGTCATCACAAAAGTCAACATTTCACAAAGCAAAGTAAAAAGGCTAAAGCAAAAATACTAAGGATTTATGAAGCTATAGTTATCAGTGCTTGTCCATCTTGACCGTCCTTGGTGCTTACTTTTTGTAAATCACAAAATGCAGGTAAATTTTTTACTTTTTCATACCCCACCATTGAAAACCCAAAAAAATCCAATTTTTTCTCACTTCGGGGAAGGTTTCCGCCAAATACCCCACCAGACCTCGTCCTGACCACCAAATATATTGGCATAAAATTTCAGTTAAATCATAGCTCCAGCAGTCCTCAGCAGGGAGCAAAAACATCTAACCAGTGCAAAACATGGACAGTAAGAGAATAAATGACGAAAAAGGCCCTCAGTTATAACGCCGAAGTACTCACCGAAGCTGGGCGCGCTCTGGAGTGTCATGTCGCGGATGATGCGTGTCCCGAAGCAGGACCACATGAGCAGGAAGAGTCGCGCACGCCTGCGCAGGGAGTCGGGCCGCCGGGCAGCGGCCTGCGCGTCAATACATACAACCTGTCAATACACGTGTACCTGTGTTCGGTAGCTAGCATAATTAGCTAACTATTTCCAAATCTCTACAATGTTGCATTTCTAGTCCAAACTTTCATGGATTCCGCAAACATTTCTAAAAATTTAAATAATTGCTAGATCAGTCGCATGTAGCTAGTGTTAGCACATTGCTTGTCTTTGCTAGCCTTTTTTCTGTGCAATGTTGTTATATGCTATTGCACTGCCTTCGCAGCGAATAAAGTTAACAATTATGATAACGTGAAGATGAAGCCAACCCTGATGACGCAGCGGTCGACCATGGACTCGAGCCAGTCGGTGTAGGCCTCGAGGGGGGCCTGGTCCCCCAGCAGCCCCTCAAACTCCCTGCACACTGCGCACCAAAACACCCAACATCTACTGTCAACTTTTAACCTTGCAACAAGAAAATAAGAAGATACAGGCCTAATGATGATGATGATAATCCAAACATTTGGCCTAGTAGTCCATTTCGGCGTCGAAAGACGTCATCGGGGACCTCAATATAATAGGCAATTCAACTTTCCTAGCACTGTTTCAACAAAATTATGAATTGACCCAATCCCAGAATGACGTCACAGGCACGTAAGATCACGTCTCTGCACCCGCACCACGTCACTCGCCACGCCCGCAATCGGATGTAACGCGTTTTATTATTAATTTAAATGTTAAATAAACGTCGATTGGTGTGTCAGATGACAGTTTTAATTCTGGACCATTCATCGAGCAATTCAGCCACTCATTAGTCAGTCAGTACATTCAGTAGGCCCATGCTAATTTTGAGTGGGTTAGGGTTAGTTAGGGTTAGTCAGGCTACAAGAACAATTATATCATTGGCTGTAGCAAAGTTGTGTTACAGTCAATACGGTGCCGTGACGTACGCGTGACGATGACGTCATGGTCTCGCTCGCGGTACTTTTCCGCGGTGTAGAGCGTCTGCTTGCAGATGGCCGCCAGGTCGACGCGGCGCCAGTCGTCGCGCATCTGTGACGTCACGTCCGCGCTGTGGACGACTGAGCGCGCCGCCTGACAGAGGTGGTTGAGGGACGTCTGGCGCTTGAGCAGCTGGCTGAACCGGCGCACCACTGTCAACAACACCAGCGGTCGTCAGTTGCGATTCCATGGGGGGGCACAGGGAGGGCTTAGGGGTAGCTTGAAGGGGTTCATGCCCCAATCGATGAAGCCAAACCCATTTAAGTCAAAAAGTTACATTATAAAATTTTGGTTGGGGGGTGTCAAGCCCCCCTGATGTGGATGGCTGGAACCGTTCCTGGCGGTCGCTAAATATTTAATTTATGGGAAATCTAAACGGAAATAGATTTTGAGTAAAAGTGAACCATCATTGGATCATGAGTGAATAATTTTTGAATGTTAAAGCAATACTTTCGTTTGAAATTAATTTTTCTAAATTCAGAAATTTCTTATATATTACAGCAAATAGACCTACTTGTACTAGTTAGCACCTCGTAGTCCTACGCCACCCTAGTCAATTTTCCTGTAGGCCTGTAATGCTACATCTGCCCGCTTAAATCTACGCATACATTTCGCTCCAAATCTATCCATCATTTTTGGCATACTACACCTGCCAAGCTTAGCCCCGCTGATTATACTACTATTGATTCCTATTAATACCTCATTGGTTTTGATGCACTCTAGTGAAGAAAAATGATGCAAAAGGCTTCAAAATAGCGCCACGCCAGACAGACTCGTCCAGACTCGCTGCGTGTCGAGGAGGAGGCTGGAGTGGATGCGTTGCTAAGCAAAGTCGCAAAGTCGCAGTCGTAAGACTCGCTAAGTCCATTTTAATAAAAATATCCGACTAGGGGTTGATAATCAATTTAACTCACGGTCCAGTTTCATTTGCCGTAGTGACTCGGGGAGGTCGTCGAGTGCAGCCTTGAGCCAGTCGTCCAGCTGACGCGCAAACTTGCGAATAACTTGCGTCAAACTGTACACCAACATTCATCAATGCTACTTATTTTTGTTTGTTGAGTGCTGCTCTTTTCCCCAGCTGTAACTCTAATACTAAACGAGCTACTGAATTATCGGATATGCCACGCACTTGATCGGAAACACGTAGGACTCAATGAGTTTGACTCAAAAAATTTATAACATTTTCATCGTATTTGTTTCATCTTCAAACATGCATTAGCACTCCAATGAGCTTTCCAGGGGGTTTGAACTTTCTAACAAAAAATCACGTGTCAAATCTCACAAATATCTTTGTCCCTATTTCGTCGGGGGAGGGGTTTAAAGCCCCAAAATCTTCAGTAGTCTACGGTCGCGTCGAGCTCACCGACCTGTCGGGGAGAGCCTGCAGTACTGAGGGCATGAGCACACAGGACACGGCTTTGTAGAGGATCGAGTCACAGACGCCAATGAGAGCCACCACGACGGGGGACCCCAGGATGGGAACCATGTGCTGGGGCATGCCCTGCCAGAAGTGCAGCAAGAAGCTCTGCACCTGCGCGGCGCAATACAGCAAAGTATTTTTGTACTAACCTGAACTTTATTACATCTCTTCTCATTGAAATAATCTTAAACAATAGGTTTTTTAACAGTTACACTTTTCTACCAATTTTATGTTATATAGGTGTAAATTTTCAGTTATTAAAAATTAAAAAATTGAACTTAAAAGTGAAGTTCTTGCGCATTTGTTGTATTTATCGATTATCTTTTGTATAAACTACCTGTTCAAGCTATTCAGTCATATTTATCATTGAAGAATGAAAGCCCAAACAACATCCGTTATTCTCAAAATTGCGATGAACGAATAGCAATGGCAGCTTTTTTGTGTATCGGTTAGTTGGGGGGCCGACCTCATCAAAGTTTGCCCGTATGACCGTGTCGAGGATGCGCTGGCAGTGAGTTCTGTACATCATGAGAAACGTTGTCACCTACAAGTCACAACAAAACGCAAGATAAATAATATTTTTCAATATCATGCAGTCTTTTTTTGCTTCTTTTGATATTATCAGCTTAGCAAGTTTAAAAACGTACTAAGCTGACAATATAGAAAGAGATTAATACAATTAATACACCAAACCCAACGAGCAATTATGATGCTTTAAAAAATTGCAAAATAAAATATTAAAATTCACGCGTGTTTTGGTATAAGCTGTTGGCCTAAAAGAGTTTCAACAAAACATCACTTTTACTACAGGAATATAATTGCCAACGTGACAATGAAGTATTTATTCATGTCGATGTAGACCATCATTGGATACTGTGCGTAGCAATAAAACATACAAGAAATAAAACGTATGCAATACCTAAATAACGATAAAATGAAAGATATAAAGATATTAGATAAGACAAGGATAAAGAAAATAAGAGATAAAAATATAAAGATATAAAGATATAATAAAATGAAAGATAAAATAGATAATAAAGTATTTCGAGCTAGTATTTTATCAATGTATCACCGGAATAATTTTCCAATGGCGCATTATTTTCATGGATAGGCCTATACTGACCTTGACAGTGGGAATACTATGAGGCAGCTTGACGTCGGAAGCGTTAGGGAAGTCAGGCAGCAGGGTTCCAAGCTTCGTCCTCGGGGAATAGGACACGATCTGCAATGGAAATTATATCCCTTCACTCATGATATGTTTTTTAAAATCTTCTTCTTCTCTTCTTTTGGTCCGTCTGTCAGCTCATCGCCCTTATGGCATTGTTCATTGACATGCCCTTTTGTTCTAGGTCCTCCGCTATGTTGTCGATCCATTTTCTTTACAAAATTTTACGCTCTAATATCCCTTCGGTCCGAACACGTTTTCAGAAAATCCACCACTTTATTCTCAGTAACTGGATTTTTTTCCCACAACACTTTTGGCTCATCATTTATACTGAAGCTATGATCAGTTTAACGTTAGGCTTCGAGTTAATTAGAGTTAGTTCATTAATTTGAGTTAATTGGATTGGGATGTGTGTTTGCATGGAGTTCACTTGCGTGGATCATAATTTCGGTGACAAGAAGACCTAGATTCCTATTTTCTTGACTAAGCTAAAATATTGTCTTAATTTTGAATTAGTCTTGGCATTCTCTGGAGTCTAGAGTAACGGAACTGGTTCCGACACCGTCCCCCTAACTCACGGCCAACAGACCTGGCCTGGCATGCCACTTATTACTTGGCCGCGCGTCCATAGCTGGTGAACTAAGCGCACTCGTCCATATCAGTCATAATATCTCTCATCAAATATTGCAGCAAAACGACACCAAGGTACTGCGCAAGGGACGCTTAATTAACTCCACCCTTAATATGAGTTTTAATAACTGTGGAAAAACTTGAAGGCCGTGGAGGAAAAATATAACGTTGCAATCAAATGGCAATGTAAATTACATGCAGAGTAACGGAGTAAGTAGTGTAGGCCCTATTGAAAATCTTGCCATTAAATAATACTGGTGCGTAAATTAACTGAGAGCCAAAGGTTGACAATTAACAGTGTAGCAAAGTGCAACATAGTTTCCAACCTGCTTCAAAGCCTCCTTCTTATTGTCAGTGTACCTGAAATAGCAAAAAAGGGCATAGAATACACATTGCGTGTGTCAGGCTTAATAACGACAACCACATGTAGAACTTCTGAATTTCGCTAAAAACAACAAGACCTTATATAAATCACTAATTTGGCCATGGATCCAACTGATAAGAGTTTACAAACTGACAATGCCAGTTAGGCATTCAATTAAACTGAAAGTGCGTGGTGTATTAAAATCACAAAAATATTCTTCCATGTGCAATATCTGCTGTAATAAATTAAAACGCAGGCGAACGATAGCCAGGCGTCAATTAAAAAATTTAATTTAAAGTAGGCCGTAATAATTGTATCGGCGACAATATTTCCCAATAATGTTGTCAATACTGCTGAAAGGCATTGAAACTATGCATTAATTTGATATTTCACTCACAGCATTATTTTATAAGGAATAACAGCTTTTTTTGCATGCTTTAGTATTAAGAGGGGCCTACTATAATAGTTCAATGAGCATCATTGTAGTAAAGAAAAATGATGAAAAATGCTTCAAAATAGCGCCATCTTGCTAATGTACTGTAACTAAAAAATTCGCTTATCTTGGGGTTGAGAAGTCGCAGAGTCGCAAAGTCAAAAAGTCGCAAAGCCGCCAAGCCGCAAAGTCGCAAAATGCATTTTAACTGAAATATCAAATTAAGGGCTAAAATACTGCTGAAATGAACGTACAGGGACGTGCTATAGTACCGCGCTGTATTAAGATGATATAGGAAAACCAAAAATGCGATAGCAACATTGATCCTAGCCAGTGAGAAAATAATACGCTTCCATTTAGAAAACTGGAAAGATAAACGAGGAATTCTGGCGTACGTTTGAACGCCTTTCCTGGAGTAGATGACGTCATAGTAGAGGGAGGACTCCTTCACTCCGACTCCATAGTAGTGATACCTAACAACAACAACAACAACAACAACAAACTTATTTTGAGACAGAAAAAGGCCGAATGATTTGAAAAATATCGGAGGCTGAATAGACCATCAACTGGATCAGTGCGCAACATTTTTTTATCAAAATATACCGGCTCAGTAAACTAGTAGTAGACCAGTCAAAGTAAATATGCCTGTGATTACGAAGTTTTTAAAACGAACACAAGTCATACCTAAATGGAACTATATTGATGAAAATTCAGTTTGATCGCTCAATATTTCTTACTTCGATTGTCCCCTGGTTCCGAGTCTTCGCGTTGTGATCTGAGTAAACTGCTGACGAATTATCTGTCCACAGCAAATCCAACTATATTGCGGATTACAAGTATTTTTGACTGTGGCTGTTCTTGGGCCACACCGGAGAAATTCACCGGTCTTATTCCTACAAGCCTGACTTGTTTTATACATCATTCAAACGTGTTAACAGTGTTTAGTAACTACTGCGATAGTTGGAAGCCTAAATGCATGAGCGTGCTGCGCTGATATTCAGTGCCAATAGGCCTATGTACTGAACACACCGGAGCCGGTATAACATCGGTGCAAAATGGACTCCACATCCAGATAAGCTCCCACATGTCAGTAATTGTAAAAAAACAACTACAAGAGGCCCTACACGTTACACTGTGACAGACATGTACATAATACAGCCCTCAACATAATTCTCTGTGCGAATGTAACACCTGCACTGCGGGCAAAGAAATAAAGAATTGGCTTGCAGCACAGAGCGCCTCGGACGAGTCTTTGAGGCGACTAAAGAAGGGGGAGCGGTTTTGCACCGCCTCTCTCGCACAAAAGCGGACTGTATAATCATAGTCTTGTGCTGCACTTGGTCCCTACTCCCTACGCTACAAAACATCAAAAACAAACTGCGAATGTAATATCGTTCCAGAAGGTTCCACGCCGAGTCATTTATACATGTGCGCCATGTCACCTTGCCGAAGCTGGCTGCGTTGACGGGCTGCGTGTCGTGGTTGCCGCAGTAGTCGAGGTAGTGCATGTAGAGGGTGCTGCGAGGGATGCACACCCCCTCAGCTATCTCGTAATTCTCCTCCAACCTGCACAATTGCGCCAGGCGTTAATATAAGGGGATTGATGCACATTGACGGTCAAAAATTGCCTCATTGGTGGAGTGCTGTCGAATGTTTTTGAGGTCATTCTTAATAGTTCTTCTTCATTCTGACCTCACGCCTAAGTGTGCAGATATCGAAACTAATAACTGCTTGTACTGTTGCACACCTATAATACCTGCAACGTTCAATTTTAGATTCATAACTGCAATTTTTCTGACTACACATATTGATCAAAACACACCCTCACATTTAGGGCTGAACTGAGTGGAGGACATATTCTTCATTTATTAAAAACAATCTACTGTAGACTATAGAAGAGCAACGGATCTTTGGGAGCAAGTTTCAAACGAATCAAAGATAGAATTTGACAATACTACCGCTAGTTGACAAATTTAAAATTCTGCGTAAACTTACCACTTGAGAGTGAGTGGCGTCGAGTGCGGTCTGCTTGCGAGACGAATTCCATCGCACACCTTTTTATCATCTGCGTGAACAAGCATAATAAAATTATATTGTTGACTTTTGAATTTCATCTGGCATCGGACGCCAACAGTCATAGTTACTCATAGTGCGTCCTTAAATAAACCGAAAGAAGAAGAAGAACAACAAATTCATCTACCGCCGCCATTTTTGCATTTAAATCAGACGTGACGTCACGTGAAACTCAAGGATATCGAGCGGATCCGCGAGCGCCCAATTACAAACTTCGCACCCAATCAATCCACCGCTGATTCCCTAATGACATTCCACGCCCGCACACCACGTGACGTTCCACAACCTTCCAAACTTCCCCCAGCATGTGCCACCCCCCTACCCCCCCCCCTCCGAGATCCCCCCCTCGCGTCCATTCCTTTTCCGTCCCTGCGCTCCGCCGCCCGGTCGTCCGGTAATTAAAAGAGGACGTGGAAACCAATTTGTCATGGAAGTATACGCTGAGCGCCAGCGCGCATGCGCGGCGGAGCGCTTGTTACTGTTCTTGATTGATTCCCGGACTGAGCGGTTTGTGTCGAGGGGCGGGTTGACCCCCCCCCCCCTCGTCATAGCATACGCTGAAAGTGCCTAAGTGAGGATATAGCGACAGAAGATACTGCGTGACTCTAAGACTGTTCACGGCATAGCTTTTCTTTAGTATCACACCAGCATTTAGTATTAATTGTCATTAATAGGCTATAGGTTAAAAAAATATGAACTTACATGTTTCAAAAGCATGCATTTTAATTAATTGTTTCTTGATGGATCTTTTAAACGCTACATTCTTTTCATTTGGCTACAAATTTTTGGCTTTATCGCACCTTCAGCATATCCTACATGTACTCGCATATGTAAACCTTGTCAGTGATCTATCTCATAATCATAGATCAAAGTGAGATATCGGATTGACATTTTTGAAAGAGTTGAATATGGACTTGATGCCGGGGCTAATTTGTCGTTCAAAATAGATGAGAAGGTTAGGCCACAAACTTCACGACGACCGGGGGCGGGGGTTCAGACCAGTCACAAAATATAGCACAGTATAGTCGATATGCATAAAATGATCAAATAGCCTAACTGAGGCTAATTCTATTATTAAATTTAACCCAATTACACAGGCCTAGTTCTGGGTCAACCCCTGAGCTGCACGGAGTTGTTGTGTACTCAGTACAACAAGGGTACTGGTGAGTACATACAGTTCAAACTCGCCATCTCGCGGAGGGAAGAAGAGCGAACTACAATTTCCTTCCCAGCGTGCAGCGCGCGCGCCTCTTACCGTTAAGTTCCGTTTAATTAACGATATTTGAGGAAACAGAGGAACAATAGGCTACCTGTCAGCGGCTGGACTTGGGGAAACAAAAATAAAGTTAATTGGATTCAAAAATCATGCGGTAATGAAATTGTAAATTGTGGCTCGCTTTAAGATAATTTTTTGTCAAACCAACTGATTGGAAACGAGGTTGTGAAACAAATGTATGTGGCGCAAGTTGCAATACAAGCATGAATAAGTATGTGGTGTTCATTTTGTCGTTTGATTATCATGTAGGCTACATACTGCACGAACCTTGCATAGCATACAAGCTAATATAATTACTCTGTCACAGCCATAACTACCACATACAAGTGCCTATAGATGAGAAAGGAGGGTGTATGACCGTTGTTTCTGCAGCAGACGATGGTCTTGTGTCCCTGGCCGATGGTCGCTAGCACGGTCTGCAGGGCGCCCACACCTCCAGCACCGTCCATGCAGTCCTCCAGCCAGTCATCTACGCAGGCAACAAACATACGGTCAAAAGTTACTTCTTGCGATAGGATTGTGGAGTTAAAGCCATAGTAAGTGTTTAGTATAATGTCACAGTGTCAGAAATCTTATTCCGCACGTAAGATCAGTAGCAGCAGCATCAGTAGCAGCAGCATCAGTAACAGCAGCAGCAGCCGCAGCAACAGCAGCAGCAGCAGCAGCACCCAGCAGTTGTTGGCAACTTGATGAAGCATGCACTGCGACGCCGCACGTTAGAAGCGGTGACACAAAGACGCGCATCCCTCCTCATGTAGTCCTAGCCGTCACTGCCTCGCTCTAATCTTCTATACCGTGTTCTCCTCAGGGACCAATACAGGATTTTGAATCAAGAAATAGAGCTAAGGTCCAAGTTTATCCGCAGAAGTAGTTGAACCGAAGGAAAGAGGGACAAGGTATGGAAGCTTTCGTCGCATGCTCTCAAGCGGTTATATCATAAAGTGTGTAGTTTTAGCGGAAATAAACAGGAAGCCGTACACGGGATTATTCTCACAATGTGCGCCAACAATATTTGTGTTTCATGCATCAATGTTCATCGTATACGTATGCGCTTTACAAAGCATTCAATTGGGCAATTGCTGGGTGATATCTTTAATAATTTTTTCTCGAGTGATGGCTGGTTCATTTCTCAGTTCATGACTGATCAAAAATTTTCCCAAAATTACCATAAAATTGAGGTGAGGCGTCATCATGACTGTATTGCATCACGTTTAAGCCTCCCAAGTCCATATCCGTCACATCTCTTCTCGTTCCCTGTTCTCGCTGACAGCCCCTCCCACTCCCCCCCCACCTGCTAGCCGGGCAGCAGCAATATCTCAGCGCCCGCAGGCCGCTACAGGCCGTACAGCCCGTCGGACCGCTGGAAGGGCCGCTGGCAGCCTGATTGACGCGAGGTTAATTGTCCGCCGTCACTCCGCCACGAGGACGCTCGATGATTATCGACGTACAACTCAATTATGATATCACTTGTCGGCACGCACGATAGGCGTCCGGGGCCGGATGCATGGATTGGCGAGGGGGTCCCAGTCGGATAGGGACTGGATCCGGATTTAGGAACTGGATATTGAGACGTTTGGGATGGTCAGCGTGTGAGTCCAAGTCGGTTAAGAGAAATAACGGTGTGACCGGCGTTGATAAGAGCGGTACATGAGAGTGATTTGTGATTGTTTCAACGGTGATCACGTGTGGAAAATATGTCTGTGAAAATGCTGATGCCGCGTTAAAAATTCTCATGCGGATTGGACGAGAAACGATTGATATTTTGTCCTTTTCTTGTGTGGCGAAGAAGATAGAAACCCCAAGGTGCAGTCGCTAAAACTCGTCTGATCTGGAATGTGACAAAATGTGCATCTATTTGAACAAATCACGCACATCTGTCAAAAATAACACGAATCAAAATAAAATACTTTTATAGGGATAAAGGCAGTCATGTGTGGTGGGGGGGGGGGGGGGGGGGGGGGGGGGGGGGGGGGGGGGGGGG
>JAQIWG010002748.1:0-19558 GCA_034695025.1 Chamaedrilus cognettii | reverse complement strand
TGGCCCCCCCCCCCCCCGTCTACAATTCCTGCCAAATTCAAACACACGTTCACTGAGCTTTCATTTTTCAACTTTATTTGGCAGCAAAACATATACCGCTTACGTGATTAAAATTATAAGGGCATAGTCTAGGCTCAGAAAATACGATTAAAGTAACGTTGCTAAAAAAAGACAAGAAGCCCGCATTAACAATACAAGCAAGCACTCGTGCTCAAATTGTTATGAATCCAATGTCAAGATTTGGACGATTATCCACCGGTGTGCAAAACGTGAGTAGAACAGGCAAATAGTCAACAGCAACAACAAACTAACGATACAGGCCCGGGCACAGACTCTCGTTATGTTACGCAATCCAAATACTGCGTGCAGATAAACCGGGATCAAAGTAGCGTGATACTCTTCAAGTGTATACAGCGAGCACTGTGCTCGACACATAACAAGAAGTTCCAGTTTTGGCCCGCAGCCAAGTGCCAACAACATCATCGGTCTGCATACCGCGGCAGTGCTAAAAGCGCCCAAGAACTCCTCTTTAAAAATCACGCAACGAAATGTCAGATCTCATTATTATTGATGCGTGAGCCGATAGGCGCACGGCGTATGGCTTCGGCCCGGTACCTTTATTTATTTTAAATCTATTATTTTATATTTTAGCGTTAATTCGGTGATAGTATTATAGTGAGATGATAATATCATGGTGAGATGATAATATCATGGTGAGATGATAATATCATGGTGAGATGATAATATCATGGTGAGATGATAATATTATATTATAATATTATCATCAGTGATCTCGGCGTCTCGCTAGGAATTTTTCAAGGAAGGCAACCCCAATTGTTGCTTAACTAAGGAGGGGCATACTTTAAGAATAAAAATGATTTTTATTTCGCGCAAGACTCATGAGCACGTGGGGTGGGGGGGGGGGGGGTGTAGGAACGAAACTTTTTCACAAACTATGAAACAACTACATGCTTTTTATTGCTCTGAAACTTACCCTATACTATGTCAAAATGAATGCTGTAGGCCAATTTTTTTTTAAATGAGGACGTTCTTTACGGAGCTTATTCATTTACACAAAATTGCCTCCTTGGCCCTTGTTGACAACTTTAAGGGGGGGGATGCAAAATTTAGCAAGGAATTGACCCCTTGGCCCAACCCTTAAGGGTGGATTTTTAACGTTAATGAAGGATTTTTTGAAAATACCGCGCATTAGTGCGAGCACTAAACTAAGTTCTATATACTCAGTTTTACAATAGTCAGTCAGCTTTCAAGCAAGTGGACCAAACGCCAAGCGCCCTCATACAGCAAGTAACAAGCTATAACGCCACTTCAATCCATTAGCGTTGAGGCGGAGAGCGATAAGGTTACCAGGACTGATTTCAAGAAGTCATTCACATTTTATAGAGTTCACAGAATGCAAATCAACAGCAGCAGGCCTACTATATAGATTGGTTTCCCGCTACAATCGATAGCCTGGGCATTTAAGCACGCTAAACCTGCTAAACCAAATATCATAAGAAATATAAAGCTCGCACTAAGAACCTCTTAAACGTCATGTCGAAAAGAGTCGGTTGGATTACACAGGCTAAATAAACGTTAGACATTAATAATCATTACTGTTAGGCCTTTCACCACCTGCAGGCTGTCAAGATGTTACAGGAAAGAATTTTCTCTAATTATTGGCCTGAGCATCATCTTAGCTCTGAAATCGTCAATAAAGCCGGACACCGGAAGAAGCATCAACGAAATAATCCTCTCTGTCCCCGTGTGGACGCAACGTCTTTTGACCAGAAACATCTATATATAACTACTGAACGTCAGGGGCGGCGCCAGAATTTTTTGTTTGTAGGGGGCAAAGAAGGGACAAAGGAAAATGTGGGGGGCTAGCTTAAATGGAGGCTTGATCCACAAGACATTTTTCTCTTCAAACAGAAGGGGGGGGGGGTGCTGACAAAAACTTTTCGCTTTCTAATACTACACTCAATAATCTTTTTCTCCGATACAGGCTCAAAAAAGTGGAGGGAAGGGCTAACTTTCAGAGTTGGGGAGTTAACTTCCTTGCTGCAGGTTTTAAAAATCATAAGAGGGGTGACTTAAAACGGGAGGAAAAAACCTAAAACACCTAAAAAGAGTGGGGATGCTAGTGGTGGGGCTAACTTTCTGAGATGGGGGGCCATGTCCCTTTTAGCCCCCCCGTCGCGCCGTCTCTGCCGAACGTACATGTACATGTTATGATGGCTTTATAATGAAAACTGTAAATCATATCCCGATACCATTTTCTATACAATCACCAACGCCAAAACTGCTGAATATAATGCAAACGCTAATAAAAACATTAAATCAAACCTCGATATAACTTTCTACATCACAAAGTCTTCAAACGAAGCAATAGTTTATAAGTCGAGTGCTAGTTTAGTGTTTTTTTTTGCTCAAACATGCTGTACAGACTCGTGCGTCTACATAATTTCAAATATGTCATGAAATTGTGCATTGAATTCGTAATATGAATTTTTATTAATCGTTGAAGAAGAAAAAATGAGTTCACATTACATATTATGCACAGAGGCATATACTGAAGGCCAAACGCGCTGCGCAACGCGTCAATTTTCCGTCAATACTTTCCGTGTTGTGTCAGTTTTCGCTTTTCAGGAACAAATCGGATTTGCTTTCCTAAATCGTTGTATTGGCCTACAGTTCAGCGGCGTAGCGAGAGTATCTATAGCGTTCAGGATCAGCTTGAAATTTGGCGTCCTCCACTAGGCGTTTTTGAGGCGGTCATGGAGGCGTGGGGGGGGGGTGGAATAATCACAGAGAACTGCAAGTACCGGAGTACCGTCCGTACGGTATAAGCCAAAGAGGCGGAAAGCGAAATAACGGGAATCCAAATTGCATTTTTTCCTTTTTTTCTCTTTTTTTAGTTTTTATCTCCGAAGCGCTCTTCTTTTCCTAAATTTTTCACTCCTTGACGCTCTTTGGAACGCAGCGCCCGAGATAACAAGAAGGCACCCTCCGCCCTGCACCCCTACCGTGCTACGCTGCTGGTACAGTGGCGTTACGCATTACGAGCGCGACATTCTTCAATGTTCACTCAATTGGTGCATTTAACTGCCCACGCCCCCCCCCACCCTCGCTACGCTACCGGTACAGTGGCACCGCAAGCGAGCATGTTCGATTGGTTATTTGTGAGCGCTCGCTGCATCCGGGCATGCGGCGGAACGCTGCTCTACGCAGCAGCAGCAGCAGCCGCAGCAAGAGAGTAAATCCCCATGATCGTAGCGTGCGGAGGGACGGGGGCAGGGGGAGCCTCTCCCCCCTACTCTCCTGAAAATATAACATTCCCCCCTTTGCCCCCGAGGAGCGGCTCCATATTTGAGAACATAGAGGATATATTCCCCCCCCCCCACCAAAATATGCCATGCCAAGTATTTTGGCAAAGACAAGGCAGTTTCTGGTGGAAAAAGTCTCTGTTAGCACCCCCTGTCCCTCCCCCGGTCGTGAGTTGTGGACGGAAGGAAAAAAAACTCCGTCACAACCACTCCCCCTCTCGGTCGTGAGTTGCGTGCACAGGAGGTAAAATTCTCTGCTCCCTCTGCAAAACTGACTGCCCCCCCCTTGAGAAATGTCACTCCATATACATGGGGCTGTAAACAACGCGACACTGGCGGTTCATTGCAATCTTGGCCTGCGCTTTAAGACCTCAACAACATTAACGTCGACCCTGGGGGGAGGGGCGTCGGAAGAAGGTTGGACCCTCCAAGCAACTGCATGGAACATGCCTGAATCTTAGTTTTTGCTATGAATCCACATACTTGTCAAAGAGAGCTCTTTGAGGTCTTGCAACTGAACATTTACCTTGAAAATCACATCCTAAAAACTCCCTGCCAGCCGGAGAATAAAGAATTGGCTCCCACACCAGAGCTCCCCGGGCCAGTCATAAAGAGCGACTAAAGAGGGTGAGCGGTTCTCTGCTTGGCAAAGCCGGGGGCGAACTGAACTGGAATAGTCTTCGTTACTACAAACGGTCTTACAACAAACTCCCAAAACACCAAAGAGATGTAAAAGGTTTATAGCGCTACACTTTCTTCACACATTACGTTACAGATTTATAACTTCACAAATTAATTCAAATTAAGCCGTAGATCAAGGCCTGGTTTGAACCTTTCCTCCCAAAAAAATTGAGCTTGTGATGCGATACGCACCTCATACACGGACTCCCATATTTGAATTTTCTTTATTTTGGATCCCCCCTTAATACTGCGAACACTGATAGACGCCCTGCTCAGGACATTTCTAAACTCTGTCACGTTGACGGCTGAAATTCAATCAATCTTGTGTACAAGCGACATTAAATCTCTTCAAGGGTATTTACACCATGTCTTGCATTGTCTGCAGCATTTAAAATCAGCTTTCACGCAGCTGTGTACCAAATAAGAACTATTTTCTGTAGGTGAAAACTGTTGCTGAGTGCAGAGCTTTTCGCAAAAGACAGATCTAAGTGCCCGGTACTGCCATTAGTCGTTTGAAAAAAACAGATCATGGAGTTCGATGTCATGAAAGCACACAGGTGCAATGCATGCATTTGCGTTATGATTAAGAGTGGATTCTACAGACGCACCTTTACGTCCCGCTAAGCAAAGTTGTTGCTAAGGAACGGAATTTAACGGCAGCCCTTCACTGCCATTCGAAAAACTTGCAATAATATTTACCACTATAAAATAAAAGAAGAATTTCCACAAGAAATGAGGTCAATTTTAATTCAGGTTAAACAGAAAGTTATTTTTAGCGAAATTTATGACGTCATCTTAATTTAATGACGTTGTATATCAATTCACATGGACTAAGCAAAGATTATTTTGAATGGCAGTTAATAGCTGCCGTGAAATTGTCTCCTAAGCTAAGGCAAAGGTAAAGGTGGAAACAAAGGAACGACTATAGAATCCACTCTAAATGTTTTGAGAACAAACTCATCATCATTGCAACCGTGCATTCAGTACAAAATAATTTCTAAGGTATCCTAATACGATGTATATACGAGATATAATGTAGTCTGATAATACATATGCAGTGTAGATATAAGCAACCACCCTTACGAGCACTCACATAATTACCATCACAGTGACGTCACGGACTGAAAACGAGCTCAATCAAGTGAAGCAGTTAAACGACAAATTTTGACGATTACTTTAAATCAATGATGTATGAATAATTATTGATACATCATTGCTTTAAATACGGAACCGAAATTTTATTTAAGCCAATTTGACTTAAATGTTATTAGCGAAAAATCGTATCATCGATGATCACGCCTAGCATTCTACATTCACAACCGTCACACACGTTATACAAGTATAAGCATAAAAATTGAAGCATAATTTAAGTGGTAGCTAGCTAAATTATATACAGTTTCGTGGCAAACACTGATGATGATCATAAAACTACAAGCCTTTCAAGTCACCTCATTTCCTTACTTTGTAGTTTGTGAGAGCTGGAAGAGGCTCTCTTGGTTCTATTTTAGCAACAGGCGCCAACACAGGGAGGACTATTAAGAGCAAAGAATTATTTTTGACATAAGCATTGATACTGGGGGGGGGTCACAGCCTATCAATATTTTTGAAACGGCTATTTGGATCCTTCCAATATTTAAAATTGTGCAATAAAAACTTGATATATGCTATGGACAATGGACATATATATATAGCTTATTTATACCCTTTTATTTTTCATCGCTCAAATATTGTTTGACCACCCCAATTCTGAAACCAAATCGACACCTACGAATATTACACAATTAACTATTTCAACAATATTCAATGTGGTATCTTCTCTATCTTGGCACGATGATTTTGGATCAAGCTCGGATGATCTAATTTCAGGTCAATTTTGAGTGAATTCTCGATATTGATCGACACACTGACAAGTCCACAATACGCCTTAGACTTGCACTGAACACCAGAGTAATTCAGCAAATATCAAACTGACCCAGAAGCGAAGTGTCACTTCCGGTTACAAGAACCTCACCTGATCACATAATGAGCATTAGATATTATTCTCAAAAAGAAGCATCACAGTCCCATCCATCTCGATGACTAAGAGATGCGTTCATTTCAATAAAACCACTGAACTGCATACTATCCGTAATCCATAGCCTGCACCTCGTTAATCCATGTATCCTGCACCACCATAGCCCATAGGTTGCACTTTCGTTTCACCTGCCGTTGTTGCTGACATCGCAGCGCCTTACACCTGCACGTACCTAATCCATATGCCGCACCTTCATAATCCATATAATGCGCGGTGAATCTCCGTAGCCCATATCTTACAGTTCTTTACGCCGGAATTGTTGAAGCTGTAGAATCCCACATCTGCATAACCCATGTCCAGCATCTCCTCAATTCATATCCCGTAGGCTACCTCCATAATCCCTACGGTACTTCGGAACCAATCCAAATTCTTCGCTACAGTCACAGTATCACGCAAGCAAACAAATTTCTCACTTCAACGATCCACATAAAAAGTTCATGCTCGTTCCTATCAACGATTCACATAACAATTTCTCTTTTCTGCGAAGCCAGTTGAGCTTGTACTGTGGTAATGGGCACAGCACAAGTCCTCGATGCTGTCTATGAACACTGAAATTGACTCTAAATGCGTCATTATTGGATCAAACATCCATGTGCACGAAAACCTCTTTCACTTTCAGATTTTGATCCACTTCAGGTTTTGATCCACATCCAGCTCTAAGCGTCGAGTCATCACGAAATAGTCCCATCCCTCACCCCCCCCCCATGTGACCCTCAGGTCAGTTTCCAGAGACGTACCATACCCGGAATCCTAAATATAAGGAACCTTCCTCAGGGAGGAAGGGGATTTAACGGCAGCCCATAACTTCCATTCAAAAACTCATTTTCCTGTGTCGATTTGAATTAATTTTCAAAGTCAGAAAACTAACGTCATATCACACACTTAAAGCTATATAACTTATAATACATTCCTGGATTTCAGGTCACTGATGACGTCACTAGGCACCGAAACGGACTCTAAACCCATTTATCATTATTATATTCAATTTAACTCAACCTAAATTAGTGTCGCCGGCTTAAATTTCTGACAAATTGCAGGTGTTTTTGAATGGCACTGCAAGGCTCCCATTATATTCCCTTCCTCGCCGATTAAAGCTCCATAGGTATAAGTTAAGGTACGTCTCTGAAATTGGACCTCAATCGTTCGAGTCGACATTGGTGTCGTCCGGTGACGCGGAGAACCAGCGCGGGGGGCGCGTGAGGGGCGCGGTGGCGCACACCCCCCCCGCGTTGTTGTCGCTGTCCTCCGAGATGACCTCTAGGGACAGACTCTCGCTGTGTCGGCGTCTGCCGCCCGCCGACCACGCAACCTAGCGAACCAAAGATTAAACGATAGTATAATGTAGGCTTACAGCAAATAATTCCTTCATGAAAAGTTTAATAGGCGAGAACCACAAGGCTAACATGCCGCTCTATATGACGCCAGAACGTTCTCTAGAACAATGGCTACAAAGCCCGAGCGAGAGGCCTACGAGAGGCCTACTGCATGATCTGACGCCATCATCGGTCCGACATGCGCCATAGGTCCATGATCCACGCTGTAGTCCATTTTCTGCAGATTGCACCGGCGCCAGTGTTTGTTAAACGGGAGTTCTGTGAATGAGCTTTTATTATCATTAATTCTTTCCATTCTTCACAAAACTATTTTCAGTTTTCTAACAACCATCGTCGCCATTTTGTTCTTGAATTGGCTCGATTACAATTTCTCTACAGTCAATCAAGTAATTCGTTCTCAAGCCAGACTCCGCCCATCGACAATAATCGTAAAAATTAACCGCTAAGTTCAAATTTACATACAATGGATGTCGATCAAACAGCAGCCATGCTTTCATTAGGCCTAAATTCAAAATCGCTGGAATCAACCTTGCTACGTAGGTTATATCGATAAGCATATAGCATCAACCACAGGCATCGATCTTCTAAAATAAAATTTATTGGTCCCAACGTTCTACTTAAATATAGGCCTACCCATTGGAACAAGATGGTGGCAAACCATGCCCTCAGCAGCAGCAAGCCGCGAGGTCAGAAGCGATCAGGCTTACGCTTATATAGACAGCCGTTACGCCTGACGCAGTGAGAATGACCCCCCTCTCCTCACTTCGCTGCGGGACTACATGCGCCTCGCGCAGCGAGCGATGACTCAGAGCGTAATGTCAGACAGACTGACTAATATATGATCACTATGACCGGCGCCATCTAACGATTTGAGGGAAAAAAATCAAATTGAGCTCACCTGTCGCGCGCTGCGCCGGGGCAGCACCCTCGCCTTGGGCGGCAGCTTGAGGCGCGGGGGGGGCGCCGAGGAGTCGGCAACCCCCGGCCCCGGGTCGCACTCGGTCCCTGAGGACCCCTCGTCGTTCTCCTCGGACGTCTCGATGAGGGGCAGGTCGAGGCGGGGGAGGGACGCAGCGCGGCAACGCCGCCGTGCGCTGAACGCGGCAGCGGGCAGCAGCGGCACGCTCCACCGGTAACGCACGCGCTCCTGCGCGCGACACGTTTTCACATGGAATCAAATCCATTCTTTTCTTCATGTTTATTACTAATAATACACGGCATAAATCATTAACAATTACTACAGCATAAATCAAATGACTCATCGCCGGACTCAGAAAGGCCTTGCGTCAGTGACGTACAGGCGTCAGTGACTGTGTGTCGCATAGACTTCGCTTTGAACACTCGCATAAGTGAGCTTAACTTGGCTTTCTATTGTTGCATAGACTAGGACACTCGGTTTGAACAGTTTTTATTGCTTTTCCTTATTGCTTTTCCTTATTGCTTTTCCGCATGCAGAGTTGATTGCTCAGTTTATTCTTTTCGCCAATGGCTAACATTTTTCATATCTAGCCGTTTTTTATTAATTCATTTGATCGCTACCGGCTAATTTTGTTTGCCATTTTATAAATGCCGTTTTAAACTGTCATTCCAAAGTATATGATAAATATGATCAATTGGATTTCTGAAATGCTTTGAAATCAAATAAGACATCATTAGTCCATTATTAACATGTGTTCATGCACTTTTATTACACCTATTTCTTAACCATCAGCTCATTATTCAGCGTTCAATACAACAATGGCAGAAGAACAACATACCCTGCCCTCCCCTTCATCCACCCCCTCGTCCGACGACGAGGACGCCGACCCCAGGCCCCCCCCGCTGCGGGGGCATTCCGAGGGGGTCAAATATTCGTCAGCGATGCGGGCGAGGGGCTTGAGGCCCCGCCCCCCCGGGTCCGAGAGGCGCCGCCCCGCCGCCGAGCGGCTGACCCCCAGGGAGGCCTGGATCACAGAGAACACGTACGGCTCGTCCACGAAGCCGGGTGAACGCAATCTATCGACGGCGACGTGGCGGTGTTGTGAGATATCCATGACGCTCGCAGTGGGGAGATTGTAGCCTACTTGGTGGGTATCAGGCGTTGGGTTTTACTGAAATGAAAGCAAAATATCACTCATAGTTTGTGTCGTGCAATAATAATTCAATACAATTGATCCAATATCACTGATAAAATATTCCTATATATTATCAGTGATCTAATGTAACGGATATAATATATCATCGTTGACCCGCTATCATTGATATAATATCACCTATAATATAATATATCATCATTGATTTGATATCACTGATAATATATCACCAATATATTGTCGTTGATCTAATAATCATCACCAATATAATGTTATTTATATATTATTGTTGATCGAGCATCACCGATGAATTGATTTAATACCATTGACTCACCCAAAGACGAAGCTATAACGCAAAATTTAGAGCAATTTTTGTGCAATTACTTAACTTAGGCGTATCATTTTGTGCTCGATATTGAGCTTAAGCCAATACTCTAGTACCATAGCTTCACCTACATGTAACAACAGCGCCACTGATTAAATATAACAGTAGAACTGCATTCGACATGATTGTCTAAGGGCCAGTTGTTCAATAGAAGGTTATTTGAATGATCTCAGATCTCTTTAGAATCATCACATAAAATGTGAGTTGAAACTAGGTCTGAGATAAAAATTAGATCTGTTAGGCCCAGTTGTTCAATAGAGAGTTATTTGAACCATAGTTGAACGATCTCGGATTATTTGAACAACTCTCCAATATTGATGTGTTATTCAAACAATCCTGGATCTAATTTGCGAGATCTGATTGGATCGTGACGGCATTTTTGTTCTATGATTATTTAAAATCAAATAACTCTCTATTGAACAACTGGGCCTTATATCCATACCCACCATTGCGAGTTAACCTCGACTTGGTCAATCGGCGAGTTGAGAGTGACCGTTGTCAATCTTCTATGAAGAGTGTGACGTCACTCAATCCACCAATTGAGTCAACTCGAGGTTAACTCGCAATGATGAATACCAATATTAGCATCTTAACTCTTAACATTATTTTAGTTCGGTGGAAAATTAAAACCAATAACTCTCTAAAACTGACATCAAGACTCCAAGGTCACTTGTTCAAACAAAAGCTTTTTCTTTTTATATAGTCACAAAACAAAAATAAGATCATGATCCGATCAGATTATCAGAAATTAAATCTGAGATCTAATTTCAACTCGCTATTATTGACAGATTATTTAGATCTGAGATGATTCAAATAGCTTAGCTCTGGAATTGAACAACAAAGGTACCAGTTGCTCAATCGACAGTCATTTTTTTTTATTTTGTCGCAGAACAAAAATTACTTCACGACCCAAACAGACCGTGCAAATTAGAGCGCAGATATTCAAGTTTTTGGCTATTATTGGATAGGGAGTTATTTGAATACCGGTATCTCAGATCATCCAAAACACTCTCGATTGAACCGTTGGGCCTAAGTGGACCAACGCCGTAGAGTGTATACACATCAAATGATTACCAGTTAGCGCACTGTAGAACACTTCTCTAGGGCTTCACACTTCTCTACCGACGCTCTGAGCGGACTCAAGTCAAAGCCCTTTATAGGCCTATCAATCGAGTCGGGTTAGCTTCGCATCTGGCACGTTTTTGCTGATAAACTAGGCCTACATTTTATATTCCAAATGCAGCGTCCGATCGCGAGCCACAGCACGAAGTATACGATAACGCCAGAATACCGCTCAGTCGCGCAGGGCGTGTCCAAAGGATGGGGTGCACGTATAAGCACAGCACACGCGGCCTACCACTGTCGCAGTGCGCGACACATGCGCATATTGCGGCACACGTACACACGCGTAGCTAGCCACACACAAACTGCGCCGTTGTCCGTCGTGCCACCCTCTACATATACACCAACGCATCAGGCCGCGGCGCTTAGCGGCTGCCTTCTGGCCTTGGGCCTCCGCAGCAGCAGCATCAACAGCGGCTGCTGCTGCTTCTGCTGCTCCTGCTGCTGCTGCTGCTGCAGCAGCATCAACTGCCGCTGCTCACTGTGCCTCTCACACAGGATCACTAGCCTATAATAATGCGTTATACAAAAGGCTTTAGCCAAAGTTTCTTAAATCATACCATTATTTTGTGCGAAAAAACACTTTTGGGGCTTTGAAACTTCATAAAATTTTAGAATGGAATTCCTTGTCTAATAAAATTAAAAAATTTAATGAAAAACGATCGCAGCCGGATAAATTTATGCACTGACAACGGCAGAAAAAGGCGCAAATGGCAGCAAATGACACGCATGGTGGCAAAGTGTGCAAACGGAAGAAATGGCACTAACCGTAACAAACGGCATAAACGGTAGCAAATGGCGCAAACGATAGCAATGGCGCAAACGGTAGCAATGGCGCAAACGGTAGCAATGGCGCAAACGGTAGCAATGGCGCAAACGGTAGCAATGGCGCAAACTATATAAAAATAAAATATATAATTAAAAATTATTTATCACGCGGAATAGACCTACAATAATAATAGAAATAAATAATAGACCTACACAATAACCAGTCCAATAATAAATCTAAATGTTAAACTTGACAAGGAATTAAAACGGAATTTCAAGTTAGTTTTTAGTTAGTTTTTTTTCAAGTTAGTTCGTGACTTTATCCACATCATGAATCACAAGTGTGCGTCATTTAGTCAACCACACACAACATATCGTGATGACTCATTCATTCTCATACGCATGACATCACTTCAACTTCAACTTTTCTACTGCACTCCACCCCATTGGATGGTTATTTGCAGGGCTGACAAAATTAGCACCTTCTGCCAAGGGTACCCAAAGTGACTCAAAATCTTTTGCCGTGACCGGGATTCGAACCATCTCTTTGCCACACGCTCAATCCGAAGTGCGCGACTTAGGCAACGCTGGCCACAACGCTTCGCCGATATAATGTTTAGTGCGTTAGAACTGAAAATTGTCCTAAACATGCCTGCTATTTTGTACACAGTCCAGGGCTTTGCACAGAATCACAGATGGCGCACACACATTCTTGCAAGTGTATTGGTCAGCGTGCATTGGGCAATAGCATATATAAGGAAATTGCATACTATATTTAGTATGAAAACGAGACCAATGATTGACCAGTCCTCAAGTTTGCAAATGTGAGAATGATAATTTTACGCTTTAGCGAGATGTGTAGTACAACAAAGACTGTGACAGTCAAAAGAACCACCCCATTTAGTCGCCTTTGTCGCCTTCTATGACCCGCCTGGGGAACTCTGGGCTGCAGACCAATTCTCTTCTACTCCAGTCTGCAGTGGTGCAATGTGGTAGTCAATTTCAAAGACTCATAGCAGGTGATTCGTAATTTGCAAAAATCTCATTGAGCTGTCTTTTATCTGATAGCAATGACAGGGTTGACAGAATCATGAATCAAGCTTGAAAATCGAAGTTGTTCACACGAACGCAACAATAGTCTACCGACGCCCTATCACTCATTTGATGACACCGACATCATTCTGACACTTTAACGACATCTTCAGCTGTTCAACACAAAGCATTATTCACAATCAGTGATGCCATTAATCCAAAAATGGAACATCCCTATTCCCTATAGATTCTGGGTAGCTCAGCCAAAAATATCCCTAGATTCATTTTTTTTACAAAAGTATCCCCAGCTCTCATTATAAAATGAGTCATTTTAAATAAAAATAATTCCCCAGATATCTAGAGATTGGGCTAAAAATCAGATCCCTTCATCGTTGAAACATCCATAAATCTAGTAATATATCTCGAGATATATGTAAGGTAAGATATCGCAATATAGAGCGAGGCGTTGTGGAGTCGTGGTCAAGGCGTCGGACCAGAGTTTAGAGGACCTGGGTTCAATCCCCACGCCAACAACTATGAAACCATGCGTTACAGGCCCTTCAGCAAGGCTGTTAAACACAGAAGTGTCGCTAGCTGCTAACTCGATGCCAAATAATTATATATTTGGTTGGCGTCAGGAAGGGCATCTGGCCATAAAAACCAAGCTGCAGCAGTCTTCATCAGGGTGCAAACGTCTAATCTGTGTGAAAATATGGACATTAATAGAATTGATGACAAAAAGGTGGTTAGATTATGACACCTTCAACACAATGGACATGTGCAATCAGTGATACCATTGGGTCACAACAGAATATCGCTAGACTCTGGGTATCTCAGAAAAAAGATTCCTAGATTGCATTTTTTATTTTAAAAAATATTCCCAGCTCGCGCCATTTTATAAAAAAATATCCGCAGATATCTGGGGATTGCGTTAAAAACCACTCCAAAATTACTCAAATATCCCTAGATCTAGTGATATATCCTTAGCCGCGGCATCGCTGTGCGCAATGAGTTAAGCATCCTCCGCTATAGGCCCCTACATCGAATCACATCGATCACGTGATCTACATTAGGCCTGCTGCAGTCAAACACGTGGGTTAGCGCAGTACGATCAGTTCGCAGCTAGACCGTCGTGCGTTGGCGTGTGACGTTTTGTTTACTACGCAGCGCAATCGCAAGTAGGCCTAGCAGGCTAGCACAGTGGGCGGGGACTGCAGCGGTTGGAACAATTGGCGGTCTTGGAGCGGAGACCATGACGCAATCGACCGTACTGAATAGATTGACCCTATCTAGGCCTAAATACCTCATTGGTTTTGCGGCCTACTCAAAATTGAATTTCTTTAGCAACATACGAGAAGAACTGCTAATCAATTTTTAGGGTTTAAATACCGGCCTGAATATATTATTGGCTGTCGAACGGATGACTACTCAATCCGGGTAGACTTAATTTCGGCTTGCTATATTCAGTGCAAGTAAACGGGAACGCTACCGAGTACCGAGTCACTTTACTGAACCCAGATCCAATTTGTTATAAAAGATTCGTATTAAAAAACGTCTACGTCAAAGCAACGCGGGACATAAATTATGCGGAAAGTATCCCGGCGAAAAGCAACTCTTTTCTGTCAACGCTTAACAGCTGCAAAATATGTCGCCGAGATAAACTTACTTTTCAGACCCAGTCCGGATAGCCAAGGGTCTCTACGTTCTTGGCTCGAATACCGTTGCAGTTTACCAGTCTTTCTCTCGACGGAGAACCAATTTTCACGCAACGCAGTCAACGCAGGATCTAAGCTAGACCAAGGTCTACATCTTAGCCTACATCTTCCACGCATTAATGTCGATAGCAAATCTAAAACACACGACGCAACGGTAACGCTAAATCACACGAACACAATGCACCAGTCAGTCGCGCAACAGCTTCAACTGTTTACGCGATACGCAAGTCGGCGAGCTATAGTTAGCTCGCAGCGGGGCGTCACAATAGTGTAACAAGATCACGTGTGTCTTGAAGGTCACGCGGCCTGCGGGAATTGAATCCGCACCAATCCATCCTGGCTCCTACTAATTTGCATAGCGGCTGAAGGAATTTGTGGCTTTTTGGAACTTAAATAGCCTACGTTGAGATTTGGATTAGGCGTTAGTTGGGCTTACATTTGTGTGTGACGGGGCTCCCACAGACTCTGGACCGATGTCATCAACTCCTTAATTGGTTAAGTGTTGGCTTAATCGCTTACTCCCCCTGAAGGTCCATCAGTCTTCCAATGTCCCTTCGTGGGGTCAGGGCTCGTGAGGGCGCGTGTCCGTGGCTGCAAGCGTCCAACCTGTGCTAGCATGGAAAAATGAATGGAAAAAACGGAAATGATGATGATGATTAGAGTTAGGGCTGCGTTCGGGTTAGCAAATTTGGGTTAAGGCTGAGTTAGAGTTAGGGTAATTGCTTACGCCTGTGAAATTCTATTTTCAAAATTCCTTCAGCCGGTATAGCAATAAGCAAGAGCCAAGATGAATGGCGCAGATTCCATTCTCGCACGCGGCGCACGTTCAGAGCACACGCGTCATTCGTGGACGACATTCACGCATCACGCCGGGGATTAACTATACAGCCTAAATGCACAATTGTTCAATAAACTACTTCATAAGTAGGCCCACCGTGCTGCACTAGGGCACTTCATAACTTTTTATAAACGGCTAGGCCCAGTTACAAGTCATAGACGCAGGGCTGGATTTTGCCATGGTCAGGGTGTGTCACTGCGCAGGGGCCTCCACCAATTTAGAGGCTCTTATCATGAGCTCCAAAAATAAACGCTAGAGTTAGGGCCTAACTCTAAATAAATCTGGAAATGTGGTTATGAAAGCGACGTTAGAGATGAACAAGCGCTGTTATAGAATGGAAGTTCCATCAGCATCCTCTCCCCCCCCCCTCCCCACCCCGGTTGCGACTTCTGCACCGAAAGGAATTAAGGGGCGTCCAACACTGCGCTGCTTGTAATCCTCTGCCTTATATGATAAATCCGGCCCTGCGTCGTCTTCTGATTGAAAACCCGAACCGCGTCATCCAGTTACGTCGGTCAGGTTTCAAAACGTGAACCGCTAACACAAGTGTCACTGCATATCATTAACACAAAACGTCATTAAAATACTGTTAAGTTGCTGAAATACAAGTAGGCTACAAATAGGAGCCATAACAACTAGAAATCGAATTTGTTAAAAATGCACAAACCGAGTGAAACGCACACGACCCACTCAAACGCAGAAGCCGCTCACAAATCGTCATCTAAGCGTCTCTAGAACAAGTCACAGCAGCTACATTGCAACTGAAAAAGTCATCGGGCAGACTGATCTTACTATGAACATCCTTATTTCACTCAAACGAGTAGCCGCAAAACGTCACACACACAAGAATATAGATTACGCAGCACAAAAGAGAAATAATTAAATATCACAGATGATAACTGTAGATCAAAATGTTAACAGTTTAAAGGCCATAATACACGGCTGTAAGTAGCAATTACTAAAGAGTCATTAAAGAAGTGTCTCTCTCAGCCTGAAATTGATTTCTAACCGCTGTATTACGTGATTTGATAAGCGCTGCTGCGCTGCAGTTATATTTATCTGCCAATTGCGACACAATGCTGTCCCGAACATTTGTAATTGTATATATATGCAACTATAGTCTTACAGTTACCGTAGACCTGGTGGTTTTGGGAGTTTAAGGACCTTGTGTATTAATGAAGACTTTTTCAATCCGGTTCGGTGCGGAGGGCTACGCACAGACCGTTCCCCCTTCTTTAGTCACCTTTTACGACTTGCCAGGGAAGCTCTGGGCTGCAAGCCAATTCTTTATTCCCCGGACTGCGTGATGTCGGTGGCAATATCAAGTAGGCCTATACATGTACTAGTCATTTCAACGCAAGACATCCTTCGTGTTGTAATGATCTGGAGCGTTCCATGCTGAGCAACACTGCAGCAGTTAACGGTGGGGACAAAGTCACATAACCAATAGGATCATCCTGCAGTGAAATGAATACAGTAAAAAAAGAGAGCTAGGCTTTGTAAGCAATAAAGTTAAACACTATCATGATAGTCATCAGGCAACAATCAACACTGTGTTATAGCTGCACGATAGTTATCCCACGACTATGTAGGCAGAGGTTGCCAAATGGCTACGTTGGCGCACTTGCGTCTGCAGCTGAGCAGCGGTGTAACACACATATCTACAGCATCACTAATAACAACTTTTTTACGGCGTGCGCCGATAGGCGAACGCCGTATTGTTTCGGCCCGGTACCTTTATTTTTTTTTCTGAGGTTTCTTTAGGTGGCCCTCACAACTAGGCGATCAGCAACCGGTCAGTATTGTAGATTCGCGTCGCAATATCGTTGTTGAATATTTCGGATTGTTTCGTTAAAAGTACCAACTACCCGTTCACCGACCCCAGTGGGATGATAGGCTAAGTTGGCCTCTGGCAAGTCCGAGAAATGAATCTCTAATCAGCAACCCCGGTCGGGAATCGAACCAGAGTCGTCTACGTGGTAGGCGGCAACGGCACCACTACACCACTAACAACTAATAACACCTGCAAACAAGTAAAACACTACAACAATCCCCTCTGAGCGATCAGGTGCGGCAGAAGACATTCGGTGCAGCGTAGCCACTCTAGTACCTTTTCCATCAAATTGATGCTTTTTGAGACTTGTGCGCTTTGTGCTTCTTCAAAATTAAAGGGCAATTTTTTTTTCAACACCAGATTAAGCACTGCTTTTGACATAGCAACTTTTGGGAAAAAGTTCTGCCCCTTCCCCCGTACCACTCCCCCCTCCCCCCGCTCGCGAATTCATTTAAAAGGAATACTATGTCTTACAAATGAAAAAAAGTAAAAAAATCATTTCGGGAATGCAAAATATGTCTTTTTCTTTCAAATTTGTGTTTTTTCTGCAAAAAGTTAGTGAACCGCTGTTTTTGACATGTTTTTGGACTGAGTGCTTTTCATCGTCGGACGTTGCTTTTTATTTGCGCGTTCACAATCACAAAGCTTGGTGCTTTTTCAAAAACTTGAGTGGCAACACTGATTCAGTGTATCACACAAAATGGGTGTGTCCCCGGGTAACGTCTTACTAATCAGCCCGCGTAGCCCTTCAATCATGGTGTCCTCAGTCCAAGGTCTGCGTCTTGAGTGCACTCAGGAGCCTTTCCTTACAAACGACGAATTGCCGCGCTGAAAGAAAAGACTACACCGATAACAAGACTTTGCTCTCGGGGCTTCGTTCAGAGAAAGTCTTCCCGTATAGTACTCTTCATTTAGTGGAATTGCAATGCTGTGTACTGGAGGACACAGGCGGCAATCTTGGGTAGTCCTCCCCCCCCACTCCCCCCAATGTTGTGGTGACTATTCTTTCGTTTCCGTTTCTCGTTGATCTTGGGTAGTCCCCTCACTCATTAACAATTCAACGTAAAGTGACAAATAAAAAAAATATATAATCATTTTTAAAATTTACTTAAATTTCTCTAAATCAATTTGTGTCCACTAAATTTAAGACATATTGTACGTGTTTTTAAACGGCACTTATGGGCTACCGTTAAATTGCTCCTCATCGAGGTAAAAGTTCAGGTACTTTTCTGGAATCGCCCCTTAATTGCAGATTTGCGGTACTGCAGAGATCTCTTGTACAATTTAGGAAGTGGTTTTTTATTTCACAAGCAAATGGACCAGGAAGGAAACGCAGACATTCAACAACTGAACAAACAAAGGCTAGGCTACAATCAAAAACGCACGCGTGTTAATCGCATGTTAATCGTGACATTGTAGACTGTGGAAAAAAACACGCTTGGATTCGCTAGACGCCTGTCACTTTAAGTATACTACAAATCTCCGCGTCTCTTTCAAAATATAGAGGCCTATCGTGATGATCCTTGAAGCTAGACAAGGACACCCCTGCAGGCGGGAGTAAAAAGAGAGGTGTGCAGGCTGCGGCCCAAAGTTCCCTGGGCGAGTAGTATAGGCGACTAAAGAAAGGGGGCGATTCTTCGTCATTACGCGCGAAATAGACCCATGTTGGCGTAGGCCTACACAGTTTTTAAGAGCTGCGCAGTTGCACTACGCCAGTTTTTGAAGTATCAGGGATAACGCTACGCACGTTTTATCAGGGCCAAACTTAACCCTTGCTATGCATCACAGTTCCTCAGCGCTCAATTTTTTGTGATCATGAAAATATTCCCTATTCAGAGTAATCCTGTGAACTGATGACCACGCGAGAGCGGCGAGAATAAGGATTGGACTTATCAAGAAGCGCTCGTATGCAAGGACGCGTGTGTGCAGGTGGGGGGGGGGGGGAATGGGGGGATGCATCATTCATCCCCCCCAGCACAACAATTCTTTGTCGTTACAATTTTTAAAATTAAAAACAGTGGCAGATTTAACAATGAGCAGCATAGAAAGGTCTCACGCATTTAATCTTCTCCAGTAGTACTTTAGATCATATGTGAAATGTAAGAGAAGTCTGGTCTGGATAGGTGAAAGGTGGTTATTTGTCTGGAAAGTTCCGTCAGCACCCTCCTCCCAGGGGTTTCTAGGCCATAGAAGAAGGTATAATATAATATTGAGAAGGTAGACTGCTTCAAGTAATTCTTTGGGGGGGATTTTGCACGACTTTTTGTCGCATGTTGTACGTAATAGCAATTACCACAGCGTTAATTTGTTGGTACCCTATGCTTTAAAATTCACTCAAAATTCTGCTTTCTGGTAAGGGGGGGGGGGGGGGTTTGAT